>VZTO01013010.1:0-28715 GCA_013400615.1 Syrrhaptes paradoxus | reverse complement strand
AGCCCCCTTGGACTCAAATGCTGTCAGTTATCGCCATCAACCTTCCACGGAAGATCATGGACTGGCCCCAACAGGGACCAACGGTCTTTACAGATGCATCCTCAGCAACCTCAACCACGGCAGCAGTATGGCAATCAGAAGGAGAATGGTGGTGTATTAAAATGACCGATCGTGCGCTTTCAGTCCAGCAACTAGAAGCAACGGCTGTAGTGCTAGCGTGCGGACTGTTCCCGACTGAACACCTTAACATTGTAACTGACTCAATGTTCGTGGCTAAACTCTGCTTGGCCATGTCGGGGCCCGGTGTGTCAACATCCACAATAGCACTGATGCTAGAAGAAGCACTTTTTTCTCGAAAAGGCACCATATCGGTCATCCATGTCGACAGTCACTGCCCAATCAAAGGGTTCTTTCAAATCGGTAATGACAAAGCAGATGCTGCTGCAAAAGGACTGTGGACGCTAAGAGATGCCCGTCAGCTACATGAGTCTCTCCATATCGGAGCTAAAGCCCTAGCGAAGACATGCGGGATTTCAGTCACAGACGCAAAACACATAGTAGCTACATGCCCCCACTGTCAAAAAGTGTCTGTGAGCAGATGGACTGAGCGGTCTGGGATTGGTCGCCGTGCCATTCCTGAACCAGGTCTCCATGTCGACAAAGGCAACAAGGAAAACAATATTAAATCTGTAACAAAGCTTTGTTACTATTGATAAACTCTTCTGTCTCTAGACACAGACTTGTTAAAACTATGTGGAACAAATTACTGTTGGGACAGACAATTAAGTTGCAAAATCTGTAGGGTTGTGGCATGAAATGAAAAAAAGCTAAGAAATTCAGATTTACATTTAATACTTCATCATTCCATTCTTACCCAAAGCATTGTATATGCCACCTTGGCTTGAGAGCAGCCCTGAGGAGAAGGATATAGGGGTGTCAACAGATGAAAAACTGAACATGAGTCAGTAGTGTGCTCTTGCAGCCCAGAAGGCCATCTGGATCCTGGGCTGCATCAAGAGAAGCATAGCCAGCAGGTCAAGGGAGGTGATTCTTCCCCTCTACTCTGCTCTCATGAGACCCCACATGGAGTACTGCTTCCAGCTCTGGGCCCCCCAACACAAGAAGGACATCGAGCTGTTGGAGATGGTCCAGAGGAGAGCCACGAAGATGATCAGAGGGCTGGTAAACCTCTCCTATGAGGACAGGCTGAAAGAGTTGGGGTTGTTCAGCCTGGAGAAGGCTCCAGGGAGACCGTACAGCAGCCTTCCTGTACCTGAAGGGGGCCTACAGGAGAGATGGGGAGGGACTTTTTACAAGGGCATGCAGTGACAGGACGAGAGGTAATGGATTTAGACTGGAAGAGGGCAAATTTAGATGAGATATTAGGAAGAAATTATTTACAGTGAGGGTGGTGAGACACTGGAACAGGTTGCCCAGGGAAGTTGTGGATGCCCCATCCCTGGAAGTGTTCAAGGCCAGGCTGGATGAGGCTTTGAGCAACCTTGTCTAGTGGGAAGTGTCCCTGCCTGTAGCAGGGGGTTGTAACTTGATCTCTAAGGTCCCTTCCAACCCAAACCATTCTATGATTCTATGATTCTATGATCTTTACTTAAATGGTAGTTAGATCTATGCATCTCTTGAGTTCTTTGTTGACAAACTGTCCCAAAATGATAGTACCTGCTGTCAATGTAAATTCTTCAGCAGAGCTGTAGTATTCTGTTTTTATGTTTGACATAACTGCTTGCTACAGAAAGTTAGTTTTTAAATATATTATTTACCAAGGAAATAAAAATGGCTGTTTCAAAACCACTCACAACTTCTGCATATCACACAAGGAAAACTGAAGAGAACACTAGGGATTTAATCAAGTGCAAGCTGGCAACAGAACATATCTCATAAATGCTGCAAGATTGTTTAGATAAATTCATATTCAAGCATAGAAGGGATCCTTTTTGGAAAAAAATATACCTATAAATAAAAATACTGATTACACTAACAAAAATCCCATCCAAAACCAGATGTCCAGAGTAATTCCTAAATAAAAAGGTATCTTTTGAAATAATATTGGAGGAGTAAGTTTGGTGCAAGCAGGAGGATTTATAAACTTTTGGATTAGACTCCTAACACATTTTCTCCTTTGAATCTGCAGCAATTTGAGGAAAAGAAGGGAAAGGGAAACTTGGATTGGCACTCATATCTGTATTCCAACATTGTAAAAAATTAGGATTCCAAGGTGCAGCATGTTGTTCCATCAGTGGAAACAATACATACTTCACTGAAATATCAGGATGGTGTCTGGAACCAGAAGACTTGGATTTTATGTCTCTTTCTTGAGATTTAACCAAGACAAACTGCCTCCTTCAGGGCATGCCTTAAATAGTTAGGTAATTCCCTCTTCAACCACTGAACTCCCCTCACCTGGCAGTAAGCTGCCCAAGCACAATATTTGTGCATGTCCAGAATAGTGTCAACCAAATGCAAGAGAGATTAGAAAAATAGGCAAATAAGGCCCCTGTGAAGTCTAATGCAGTAGGCATGCTCCAAAGATGTTTAACACATACTGACAAGATCAGAAATGTAGAAAAAGTAATTTAAAGGTACTTTCTGGATACAGAATCCAGGATGCCACACTCCCTACTGAGAACATCCACCTGGATGGATACAGATAAGTGCTTGTTCAATGAACATATGTTAGACAAATAAATTATTTGTTTAACCACATTTGTGCAATTTCGATTTTTTTGGAGGGAAAAAAATTCCCAAGATAATTTTGTATCACCACAGTAGTTTTCATTTTGCAACCAAATTAGGACAAAATTTAAAGTGGTCTCTTACTACTTACCCCAATTTTGTTTGTTTGCTTGTTTTGGAATGTGCACACTTTAATTTCTTTTTGTAAGACTTTATCGACACTTGTATAGTGGTTTTGCATTCCAGTCTCTGCTATGTTATAGCACACTAATTGTTTTTTATCAGAATTTACAAAAAAATATGAGTTAGAAATCTGCATTCCTGGTCTTCTTTTTGAATAGATTCAAGCTCATCTCCTAAATAACACAGTTAACAACTCAGCATCACATGGGATGGACCCACCCAAAGGTGGCTTGTGTATTTTACATTGAAGAGTAATTTGTTGAAACAATTCTAAGGTCACAATTCAAGACTACTAATTTCCTGGTAAGCAGCTTAAGTCCCAGCCCTGCACTAACCTGGGTATATGTACAATGATGAGTAAAGTCAATTATCTGTTCAATGCAGTCTTGTCAGATGGTTGTGAACCTTTTCTTTTCTGCGTAGCATGCTGGCATACTGCTGATCTCAATCTAATAAGACAAATGTTTTTCAAAGAATGAGGTTTTGCTCGGGTTGTTTATTTGTTTGTTTCAGAGTACACTTTTAGTCACAGTTCTAAGAACTTTCCATGTAGATGAACATACCTATATTCAATCCCGTGTCATATTGACTAGGTTTCCAGTGAAACATCAGAGCTTACTGTGTGCTATTATTTTACCTGCACAACTTGTTTCTCATATTTTTTCTTTTATTTACCTGTCTAAGACACTTTTCTTTTAATATGCATGGATCGCATGGTGTACAATCCTACATCTCGATTCCTAATCTGAAGTGTAGCATTCATTTCTACAACTCTTTTCAGATTCAGCCTATGAACTAAACAGCAAATAGCAGGATCACAGAAATTCATGGTAAAAAAAAATGAAGAGGTGGCAGTGTGGCGGGTTGGCCCTTGGCTGGGAGCCAAACCACACACACCCGCTCACACAGTCCCTGCCCCCACCCAATGATAGGGGAGAGAATTAGAGAGGTAAATGGCAAAGAGGACTCGTGGGTTGAGATAAGGACAATTTAATGACTAAACTACAATAATATTGGAAATAATACTATATACAAATATGCAATGTGATACACAGTAATTCTGCCCCTCCCCACCCGATGATCAAAGGCCCAGCCCACTCCCGGCCAATAACCCTGGAGGATGGAGGGAATGGGTGATACACAATGATACTGCCCCCCCCCAGCTGTTCATTAGCTGTTGCCAGCAGAAACCCAACGATACTGCCCCCCCCAGCTGTTCATTAGAACCCCAGAAACCGCACTCACAATTTCCCCAAAAGGGGGGGGGAAGAGTAAGGGGGGGGGGGGTGCGCCGCTCCCGGAGGCACTCACGGAACGGAGATAACAGCCCAAGCGTCCCAGGCCGAGAGCTGACCGAATCAGGGAAAAAAAAACCAGCTAATGATCTCCCTGGAGAGGGAGGATCCCGGAGGCACTCACGGAACGGAGATCGGAGATAACAAGCGTCCCGGGCCGAGAGCTAATGGCGTCCGGGGGGGGGGAAAGAAAAACAAGGCCTTGGGAGAGCGAATGCAGGGAGCCCAAGGGAAGTGAAAAAGCCAGCTCTCCCGGAAGGGTTCTCACCTATATACTGGGTATGACGTGCATGGGATGGAATAATTGGTCAGTCTGCTTTTCAATCTTGACCTAAAAGCAAGTCCCAAGCTAGAAGCCGGACTGTCTCTTCCCCCTCCCTTTGTCTATGGGGAGAAGAGAGACCGAATGTATTTGTCCTTGAAGGTATCCTAGCAATAACTATAAACATTCTCGTCGGTATCAGCTTTTCTCCTGAGCAGGAATTCAAAACATAGCTTCTTGCTAGCTATTTATGAAGAGAAGGGAGAAAAGGAAAAAAAAAAATTAGCTCCCCTCTGCTTAACCCACTACAGGCAGGAAACGTGAATGTTAATTTCAGCATAGATGATAATGTGATTATTCTTTAATAAATTTGAACACTGTTCAAATTTGTGATAGGCTGACTACTAATATGAAGAAATGAACCGAGGAAATGAATTGATTAAGACTTTTCAACCACATTGTTGAATTGCTTGTAAAATGCCAAAGATTATACCTCAAATAATGCAACTGACTTGAAACCACATACTCAGATGAGCTGCTAAATGAAATTATTAAGATTCCGTAGTGCATCTTGCTTAAATGAATGTTGTTTTCCATTTTGAAGGGATATGGAAAAGGAGGCATGAATTAGGACATATTCATATTATTTTCAGCAAGTTGATTCTTATAGGAAAATGTCTGTCTGACATCATTGCTCCTCACTATCCAACCAACAGGCTATCATGGATTGTCATCAGCAAGTGAATGAAATTTCAGAACGGACTAAAATGAATGTACCATTAAAATAAATGTATAATTCTTTAGTACTTATTTGAGTAATGCACCTATATCCTGGGGCATGAAGATACCAGACAACTCTGTTTCCCATAGTGTACCAGCTTCTACAACTGGTCAGGCCCCCAGATGTATTACCCTCTGAAAGTCACTGTAAGAATTTCAAGTGCAGCAGGAGCCAGCAGTAAACACCATGGAAGGTTAACACTGCCAAGACTATCATACAAAGCCAGCCAGACAGACTCTGATCTCGGTTTATTTTTGAAGAAATCCAGTAGAAGACAATGGAACTATGTTGGATGTGTAGTGCCGTAACTGAAATCTGAATCTCTCCTACAGAATTTAAGGGTGTCTGTTTAAATGAAGTTTGGGATCATTCTATAGGAATGACCATGCAGTTGAAAACGCAAAATGGTATTTACTACTACAAGGGTTCGTATTTACTTCAGAACCTGATAGATACTTGAAACTTCAGTATAAAACTGCATTTATTCTTCCAGGGTACTCTAAAGTATTGGGTTTGCATGGCAAGGTTTTGGTAGCAGAGTGGGGGGGAAGGCTATAGAGGTAGCTTCTGTGAGAAGATGAGAGAAGCTTCCCTCATGCCTGATAAGGCCAATGCCAGCCAGTTCCAAGATGGTCCCCCCACTGGCCAATGAGGAGACAACCAGCCAACCAGCAATGTTGGTAGTGCCTCTGTAGTAACATACTTAAGGAACAGCAACCAGAGAGAGGAGTGATAATGTGAGAGAAACAGCTCTGCAGACATCAAGGCCAGTGCAGAAGGAGTGAAGGAGGTGCTCCAGGCGCCGGAGCTGACATTCCCCTGCAGCCCCTGGTGCAGACCATGGTGACGCAGCTCTGCCCCTGCAGCCATGGAGGGTAACAGGAGAGCAGATCCACCTGCAGCCCAGGGAGGACCCCATGCTGGAGCAGATGGGTGCCCAAAGGAGGCTGTGACCCTGTGAGAAGCCCACACTGGAGCAGGCTCCTGGCAGGACCTGTGGCCCTGTGAAGAGAGGAGCCCAGGCTGGAGCAGTTTTGCTGGAAGGACTTGTGACCCCATGAGGGACCAATGCTGGAGCAGTTTGTGAAGAACTGTAGCCTGTGGGAAGGACCCACATTGGAGAAATTTGTGGGGGACTCTCTCCCATAGGAGAGCAGGGGAAGAGTGTGAGGAGTCTTCCCCCTGAGGAGGAAGGAGCAGCAGAGACAACATGATGAACTGACCACAACCCCTGTTCCCCATCCCTTTGTCACTGGAGGGGAGGAGGTAGAGAAAATTGGGACTGAAGTTAAGCCCGGGAAGAAGGGAGGGGTAGGGGGAAGGTGGTCTTAAGATTTGATTTTATTTCTCATTACTCTACTCTGATTTGATTGGTAATAAATAAAACTAATTTCCCCAAGTTGAATCTATTTTGCCCATGATGGTAACTGGTGAGGGATTTCTCCCTGTCCTTATCTTGACCCACAAGCTTTTAGTCCTATTTTCTTTCCCCTGTTCAGCTGAGGATGGGAGGAGTGATAGAGTGGTTTGGTGGGCACCAGATGTCAAGCCAGGATCAAACTATCCCATTTAATTAGTTATGGACATGTATAATCTGTCCTTGACCATCTCATGTAATGAAGCCATTAAAAAAGACATTGTTGGAACATTATTTAACATTATTCTGCCAAGAAAATTTCTGCCCTGTAAATTTTTCTATAAATAAAGGTTAAAATGAATTAAAAGTCATATTTTATAAAATTAAATAAATAAATGAGCATGGGAATAAAAAAACAAAACATATTCAAATTCATTTTTCAACCATGTTTATTATTTCTTTGATAATACCCAGTAGGACAAATTCTCTTTATGTACTTCATTTTCTACAAAACCTCTACTCCTTTTAAATGAAGCCATACATGAGTTGGAGGCAGATCTGTCTGTCACATGTATAAAACAGAAAATGTCCATACTCTTTGGTGAAATGTATCATTATACAGTTACTGAAACATAACAGTGAACAGCTTGAGGTTCATGTACTTCTGTCTTTATAAGCAAGTTGAAAATTAAGTCAGCATAGTTTGACAACAATGTTATCTATGCATTTGAAATTAATTAGATAACAGTGAAAAAATTCTAGCAGTTTAAATCAGTGCAATATTCAAATTGATAAAAAAAAGCTTATTAATTCAGTGTATTATGGCAAACCTGTTGTTTTCATTCTTGCTCTAGATGAAATTAGAAGTTGCAATTAGCAGTCACCATAGGAGCTTTTGCATTTCAGGACCACAAAATCCTCAGCAATTTGAGATCAAAATACCACTTGGCCAGTGCAATAGTTACAATTAAGATCTTGTAGTTCACCACTGAAGAAAGGAACAAAATTATCTTTGGAAAACATTTGGCATAATTTGGCTGGTACTTCTGAACACTAACAAAAGCTACAATAAAATTTAATTTGAACTGAATTGAGAGACAAAACATGAAAAGATAATAATGTAGAATGTACTTTGATTTATGCTTGTGGGTTCTTTCAGAACTGCCAGCTTTCATGGATACCCAAGTTTAAGAAAAGCTTATTGCACATGTGCTCAAAAAGCAAAGGCTGTAGGGTCTCAGGAGTGAATAATGTGGCCCATCCAGTCACGTGAATGCCTGATGCTTCTGTTTCTAATTTGTTTATATTTTTGTTCTCAACAAAATTTGCATGAAGCTCTTCTGTGTATAAACATTTGGATGGATTCCCCTTTCTATGCAGTGGTGGTAGCATGTGACTTTGAACTGTATTTCTGAATTGCCTTTTCAGCTTAATGTATTCTTAGATACAATGATCCCTTTCTATGCCCATTGCACTTCTGTGAGGTGGAAAGGAAAGCTTTAACCTATGTTCTAGTGTCAGGATATGAGAAAATAACTAATGTTTCTGATGTTGAAATAAAATAAATATTTCTCATTTAGATTGTTTCCTTAATTTCCCCCCTTGTTGGTTTACTCTCATTTTTAGCTTTAAATTTTTTTCTGTGTGAAATGAATACAAATCCAAAATTTTCAGCAAGTCCATTTACTTACCTGTGATTCTAAATACCACACTTTAGGATGTAGTAAATACAGTTCCAGGAACTAGAAGTAACACCATCCCCATTTTCATTTTCCAGTTGAAGAGCTGGAATGAGTTCGAGAACTAAAGCATCTGCTTCTAAAAGAGATACTACTGTGTTTCTGCTAAATTACAACAAGGTAAAGTTTGGACTGTCCATTATGGACACTTTCTTCCTACTGTAAGCAATTGTCAGACAGTTGACAGGTCCTCAGTAAGAGCAAGAAACTTGAGTAGTAAGAGTAAATCTGAAACAGAATATTGTTACTTGTGATGGGGAAAGGTAGGAACACCTATTTTCTTCCAAAATCCTAATAAGGCTCCAAAGCTTATTAATTTTTGAGACTAGAATCACAGAGGAAAGAAATCTTACCCATTAATGCAGTTAACCTAGCCTTAAGCTCTTCTACAAACCATCTGCAAAATAAATATCCCTCTCATTCACCTGTATGTCTATGAAAAATCTTAAAAGATTCACTACCTTAGCATATGTACATTGAACAAACAGATGGAGAACACTGGTAGGACACAAAATACATCATACACTGTAAAAAACATATCCCTGAGAGCCCGACAATCTAATTAACTTACTGTATACGCTTCCTTGTCCCTTCCCATCCAAAAGTTCAGAGGAAAAGTTAGACTTTTCTACGTTCATACCCTTCAGGCTGGGAAAGCTACTTATAAACACTCTCAAGACCTAATGAAGCAGCATATTCGCCTTACACTAACATAGATAAAAGTGTAGAAATTAAGCCTGTTTTAAATCACTCCATAAGTAAGATGACCAAAATTATTCAGAATATTTGTGGGGATTTTAATAGCCTTTTCCTTGACCTACCTGTTCCCTTTTTTGCCTTTCATGTAGCACAGTTAGGAAAGAGGAAATGCACACTGACAATCATTTAATCTGGAAAATTTGTTTCATACCCCTAGTCTCTCCAGTAATAAATTAAAATCAGATATGTTACTCTGGCCTTCTTGGGTGACATTTGCCTCTTTAGATTTCACTTATATCTTTACTTTCCCACATACTGTCCTATCTAGTCTCAACTCTTCAAAATCTTCAAATCTTAAACACCTTTAGGTCAACAGCAAGAGTGTTTTTATTTCAGTCTGTATTCAATATCTACTTAACTCAAAATCATGCAACATTTAATCATAATATTTCCACATCAGTCATGTAACTGAATTGTAAGTAAGACAAATTATTTTTCAAACATTTAAGGAGAAATTAACATATCTTTATTGTTGCTATATTTATAAATTATTAGCTTTTAATAATTCTGCCCAGAATATTCTCTCTCAACTCCAACTTCCATTTCAGAAAGTTGTAATACTGACATAATTTTGCTGCTGTTTATTGATCCAGATTTGAGCTGACTTTTCTGTTTGGCTTTAACTGATTAATACAGAAATGACATTTAAGCTGAGCATTTGGTGGTCAATAAGATCCTGTATTTTATTTTGTTAGTGTTTAAACTTTCTGAAATATTAACTTCACGTTCACCAAATTCAGACAATGAGTCACACATGGATCCTGAGTTAAGACCAAGGATATTTCTGGTGGCTACCTAACCTCACAGGCTTCTATCACTTCCCGTCAAATAAAAAACATCTTGGAATACACATGAAACAAAAGGGAGCTAGGAGATGCTTTTATTAGTTTGGGATTTTCCTTAGGAAAAATCAAAACATTTATAGATATAAATGTGAAATTATACAAACTTTCGTACTCATTAACTTGCTCTGCTAAGATGTTAAACAAGCAGCTTCTTAAAAGCTTTCATTTCTGTTGTTTCATGCTCTGACCAGTAAAAGCTCTATAACTGCGTGTTTCCTAAAAAAAAAATAATATTAATTTCCTTCTTGTACTGTTGATATGTTATCACAACTTTGTGTGTGTTGCCACACCAGGGGTTTAAATGAGTGATAAGCCCTTTTTATTAGTCGTTTAACATTTTATTAAACTTTCTGTTGCCCTGTGCTTCAGCTAAATAAAACTTTGGAATACAGTAAAATGAACTAAAACTTTCCATCTGTTAGAATTCTTCACGCTGCACCAGAGCTTCTTGGACAGTTGTTATCCTGAAAACTACCCAAGTCAGGCAGACATCCGATGGAGAGTATGTTGTATTCTAATTACCACAGAAATAGTTGCCATTTAAATATAAGAAATGGCTTATTATAGTGAGCATGTCAAATGCAGTGGTGTCCAAAATAAAATCCATATTCGGAGTCATTTTGTCTGGTACAATATGATTTAAACTTTCTACAAATGATGGCTTCCATATGATGCTGGAGATGATCAAAATAAGAGGGATGGAGAAATAATTGGCTGGAACAGACCTTTTCCTTTCTTCTTGATAGAAAATGTTTTAGCAGATGTCTATTCAGAAAGAACTCTTCCAGTACTCTCGATATGAAGCAGATGAAGCTCACTATTTTAGCTGCAAGAGATAAACATTATAAGAGAAAAAGGTTTTATTTTGACTAGTATTAAGGGACACATCTTTAAATACTCACTGCAAGTTACTTGCCTTAAACTTAAAAGTTTATATAGAGGATTAAGTCATAATATTTTAGTTATTATTTAACAGCCCTAAAGTGAAAACTCTGTACATGGTAGAAATTTGGTTATTTCCCTAGACTGAATCATTTCTAGGCTGGGGAGGGAAATTCAGAAACCCTCGTTTGTGAAATGGAAAGCATAGTTCTTCAATGGAACATGGGAATCCCACTGAACTTGACAGTTTCCTTGGCATGATGTCACCACTATTATAATTGAGCCAGGAGAAGACTGTAGCCAGTGGAAAATGGAAAAGAGATTTCTCTCATCAAGTTGTACAGGAGTTTTGACAATATAAAAGCAAAATAGTAGTAACTTTAGCTTCTAGGTATCTAGAAAGTAGATGTGCTTCCACTTACTAAGTGTACTTATGTAAGGAGTAATGCACAGCTATAACCGAACAATAATGTGTAGGAAAGTTTACGGTTTAGCGTCACTAGAGTGAGTAACTTAACTCACTCTTGTATCAAAAATGGAAATGTATTCTGGGGACAGTTCAAGATGACTTTTTTCACATCTTGCTACTTCCTGCCATATCACAGCTGAAATAAGTTTAATTATGTTGTCAGATTATATTTTAGAGTAGAAATGGAAGAAGAAACAGTGATCAGTGTTTCAGCCAAAGGGTGCTTTAGAATGAGCTATTTTGATTAAAAATAAGAATTCTTAAGAATGGTTTTTGTCCTCCAACAGAATAAATGCTCTAATAAACTGCCTATCTCATGAGGATTGTCTACTAAATCTCAGGTAAGTAATCTATGTTGAATAATGTTGAAAAGAGGTGTATTTCAAAGTAGATAACTTAGTCTTGTTGAAGACAAGTACTCATAAAAATTGAGATTAAAGATGGCTGACATAGCCATCCTCCATTCAGGCTCATGAACCTCCATTTCAGGCTTATGTTTAAGTTTGAATATAATGCCTTAGGGAGCTGGGATAAAGGATCACATCAGACCACTGGATGCAGTTCAAATAATCATAACCTTAATGGTAGCACTGGTGATGTCAAAGGTTGCAAGACAAGCAGCAACCAGGGTATTCTGAACATCTGGCTCCACCAATTCATGTTACTTTTAAAGGCAGTCTAAACTCTTTCTTTTCAGAGAAAATCATAAGCAACCTTCACTTCTGACGGTCACACACAACCAGTCAAAAATTATGTATTCTCGACATCTAACTATTCTATGTGCTCTTTGAACATGAACCCATATCTGAGACTTTCCATTTGAGTATATTTAGTGGGCCAACCGAGAGAAAGATGCTGAAGCAAGCAAATGGTGTGTAAAGGCAGAACGTCCAGACTTGAGCATGACCCTTAGGCTACTTCTGCTTTACGGTATAAGATCAGAGAGTGTCTATTTGAGCACCTTACTTGTTTCTTGGTCCACTGAACTAGTATTTTGGGACTGTTAAGAGGTATTTGATAGAAAGATCAACAATACCAGAACTGAAGAAGAACTTCATATTAAAAAAATTATGTACTATATTGTTTTGATTATTCATAGTGCTGGTAGGTTTTCCAAAGTCAAAAAGAGGGCTTTCTCTTCAGTAACATAGTGGGATGAACAGAGCAGGGAATCTAAATCCAAGACTGAGTGAGTCTGTATCATGTCTCAGAAGGTGAGAAGAAGGAAGGATTGTTAAAGAAATTACTGTTAATTTAATTGAAGAGCGGATTGACAATTACTTCTAAATTGTTAAATTATTTTTATAATTTAATGCAATTTTTATCATTTAATGCATCATTTAGGAGATGCTAAACCTATATTAGGAAAGATATGTTTTTCTCTTAAAAATTCTTTAACCTGTACACTAGGAAATGTAGAATTGCAAGTGGGATGGTGAGTTGTGAAAGCAACATACACACAGATGGAAACAAACTTCAGGTTTCACTGAAAAGTTCCAGGATTCTGTCTGTGTGCTTTAAATATTCAGCATCTTAGCTTCTTAGCTTCTAAGCAACAACAACAATATTTACTCTGATGTAAATGAACTGAGTAGATGTGTTAAACATTTAAATCGATAATCTACTTAGATTATAAATTTGAGACAGGTGCAGATGTTGTTAGTGGTGTTCTCTAGCAAATATGTTTTCCTAACATTCTGCTCCAAATTCTATTCCTGCTGCCTAAAGGAATAATCAGTTGTAACTACAGGATTTCTTGTATGATTATTGAAATCTTTGCTATATATTAAGTATTTTTTTCTCCTTGTTCTTGGAAATGGTTTGAAAACTTTTGCCTTTGCTTGCATATAACTTGCGTAAAAACAGGAAGGGGAGCGACTGTTTACGAGGGTGGATAGNTTCTATGATTCTATGAAATGTCAATATAAACATGAAGTGGAATGAGTGACTAAAGCAGTACTATTCAGTGCAGAGCAGATAATTTTTTTTGCAGAGCAGATTATATACATCTGGATGCTTGACATTCTCCTTGATTGAATTTGAAAATTGAAAATATTTTTGTGGATGATACACTTAAATTTAGTATAATTTCAAAATTGTGGAATCAAGTAAGGTGATGGAAAAAAGGCTGGAAGGAAAAGAACATGAGAAAATAATCAATAAATAAAGAATCATAGAATCATAGTATGGTTTGGGTTGGAAGGGACCTTAAAGATCATCTAGTTCCAACCCACTGGCCATGGGACACCTACCACTAGACCAGGTTGCTCAAAGCCTCATCCAGCTTGGCCTTGAACACCTCCAGGAATGGGGCATCTACTCTGCTGGGAAACCTGTTCTAGTGTCTCACCACCCTCACAGGAAAAAAAATCTTCCTAATATCTAATCTAAATCTACCATCTTTCAGTTTAAAACTGTTACTCCTCATCCTACCACTACACTCCCTGATCAAGAGTGCCTCCCCATCTCTCCTGTAGGCCCCCTTTAATTACTGGAAGGCTGCTATAAGGTCTCCCTGTACAACATCCTTGTCTCCAAATTGGAGAGACATGGATTTAATGGAAGGACAACTTGGTGGATAAGGAATTGGCTGGATAGTTGCACTCAAAGAGTTGTTGTCAAAGGCTCAATGTCCAAGTGGAGACCAGTGTCAAGTGACATTCCACAGGGGTCAGTACTGGGGCTGGTGTTGTTTAACGTCTTTGCTGGTGACATGAACAGTGGGACTGAGTGCACCCTCAGCCAATTTGCTGATGACACCAAGCTGTGTAGTGCAGTCAACATGAATATCTCTAAATACAGAGATCTCACAGGAAGTCCTTCAGGACACTGAAAAATTATTCAGAAGTGTCACTCGCTTTTTCTTTTCCCTCCTAGCCTGACCTGGTACAGCTTTTCCTATAAAGGTTTTTGATCCTATCACCTCCACACTAGTAAGGTGATCTGTGAATGTGACATAGTGTGCTTGAGAGCTGAAAAGTACCTTGCCTTAAAAGACAAAAATGTTTAAACAAAAATGAGTCTAAGCTATGCTGAAATGCATGCTAGAGGACTAAAAACCCATATTCTATTCAGCTGAACAAAAATATGCATGTAATATATAGTAAGCTTGATAGACTTTTAATACTCGAGTAAGTAACTAACGAGATATTCCCAGCATACTGGATAGGTACCTAACTAATGACTCTTTAGCTTTGTTTTGTTACTACTTTGTACCTAGAAAAGGTTTTGTATTAAAGATGAAGTACCAATCTCCACCAGTTGCAGTTCAATCCAATGCCATTGGAGCTCCTACATTCAATTCCTAACCTAATTGTAGACTGACCTACCTTATCACTATTATTGTGCCCTTTGGCCATGAATTAAAACCTACCAAGGATAATAAAATATATGTGTTAATGTGTGGAGTTTTTTACCTAGAAAAATGGGAACAAAAGCATTATATTTGTTTCATTGTCACCCTGGCAATCACTAAAATTAAAAAAAAATATAACCAACCAAAAAAAAAAAAACCTTACTCACTAAGAATTATAAGTTTTATTTATCATCTCTACTGTTCTTAAGAAATTAGCCTATGCTTCACAGTTAGGAAGACATTCAGACTCCAGCTTCAGAGTTTATAGTCATATAAAAGCATCCTAAAGAATAAAAAATTGTACAAAGGTACATTAGTTGACTGTTATTTCCTCATTATAGCAAGATGTAACTAGAACAAAAGTAACAATGAGTAATGGTCTTAAAACATCTCTCAGCAGAAAACTGAATTAAATTTCAAAACAAGACAAAGTCACTGATTATACACAGGAAAGCTGCTTGAGGTTTTTTTAAATGGTTTCTTCATCGAGACATCAAATGCAGTACATTGCTATATTTAAATCAGCAGAACACTTTGAAACTAGATGATCAAATAAAATGTACTAAATTACAACAGCTGAATTCCTAGAACAGGTAAGGTGCCACCTCAGCAACAAAATTACAGTTTTGATTCCTGCAGTGGTAATGACTGGCACCGGACATTGGGCCAAGGAGTATAGCTGTATATCTTCTAATAGGACTCCACTGGAGCTGTTGAACACTGATAAAATTCTGTGGGCTCAAATAAAATAAAAATAAAAACAAATTAAAAAAACCGCTAAAAACTAAAAATTTAAAATAATTAAAATTAAAACTAAATTTTAAAAATTGCAGTTATAATTACAATTGCAATTAAAAAAACAAATGAAAACAACAAAACAAGACCCCACAGCTTTCAATGTTGTGTTATTTTCAGTGAACTCAAAAGTCAATATTATCAGATCTGAAGAAAGTTCTAATCAAGGGATACCAAAACTCCGTCCTGTCATCTGAAAATAAGCACCTTTTCGGGGAAAAAGGACATTGAAGACATACCCTAGCAAGACAGCTTTCAAGCCTCTTCACTGAAGGTAATGTCAATGGGGCTTTTTCAATTTAGTAGCAAACTGTCTTGGGTCAGGACCACCACCATGTGATTGCAACCCCCCTCCACTCCCGGTAAGATGGGAAAAGATAAGAAAAAGTGGAACCTCATGAGTTGAGATAACGACGGATTTTTAATAATACCACACAAGGAAAGCAAAAGAAAGGAGAATGTAACAACGAGACAAGATATAGAATACAAGGAAAACACTGATACAATTAATATCTCACCACGGAGGGCTTCACAAAAGAGAGCCTTCTCTGGGCTAGCTTCCCCTTATATCCCGGGCATGACTTCAGCATAGTATTGAATATCCCTTTGGCTATGCCCACCTCCCAGCTTCTGTGAGGAATTAACCCTACCCCAGCTGGACCCAGGACACAAACAGAGCTGAGTTCATCATGCCACTAGGAATGGTTAGAAGAGTTTTGGTGGGGACAGCCATTCCTACTGTGTCATTGTTAAGCAGTGTGGGAGGCTTCCACGCTTCAATCGAAGCTCTCATAGCAGAATTACCTGGTGAGAGAAAAGGACACTCATTGCTTTTTTTCATTCCACAGCTTGAGATTTTGACTAATTAGCAAACTCCAGGTTGGAGCAGTCTTAACACTTATTCTGGTTGGTGTTCTTTTTGGTCAGCTTGGGAGGACAATGATGAATTCCTGTTCATATTTTCCTTTTACATTCTTTTTATCTACTAAACTTTAATCTTATATTCTACCTTCTTCTTCTGATCTTGGCAATAAGTATAATTAAATGGGCTAAAGAATAATTATATCAAAAAACGTTATGGTTTTTGTCAGAATTTGAAATGTTTACATTTCATGACATTTCTGAAGCTTAAAATTATTTTGTTACTTAATGTAGGTGGATGCCTACAGACCTTACTTGACAACATCCTATATATTTGTACTTCAGAAAAATTATGGATTGTGAAAAAAAAGTTAAAATATTTTTGCTTGGATTTTCAGGAAAAATATCCAAATATAAGCTGATAATTACATTAAGTACAAGGAATTGGATTACAGTGCCAGGACCAGGAAAGTAACCTAGAGAAAGGAAAAAAGTAATTTAGATGATCTGAAAATCAAGTAAACACGCCTTGTTGAGTTTCCCTACAGAATTTAAGAAGCTGGTCAAAGCAATTTCAAAAGCATTCGAGATTATCTTTGAGAACTCAGTGACAGGTGAAATCATAATAGACCAGAAAAGGAACAAATGCTTTACCCATTAAAAAAAAAATAAAAAATAAAAGAACCTGTGAAATTATAGAATAGTCAGCATGAATTTAAAATGAAAATATTATTTAAAAAATAAAAAGAAAGATCTAATTAGATAAGGGATGAGGTGACAAACAGGTCATATGAATTCACCAAAAAATGATGGAATTTATCTCATTTCCAGGTTTTAGAGAAAAAGACATCATTTTATCTCACTTTTAACAGATATTAGATGCTGCGTTGTACAGTGTTCCTAAGAAAAAAAAGAAAAATAAAATGCCCAAACCTTCAATAAATGAGGCCTGAACAAACTACATATCTGTGAAAAAAGATATTCAAGGGAAAATTAGTAGTTTCTAGTAACAGCTAAATACATTCTCAGTAGTAGAACTCTATTTTATGTCTCAGTAATGACTTCAAAGATAAAGTGGTGAGGTTTCTTATAAATTTTTTAGGTTACAGCAAGTGAGAAGGGTACAGTACCTCAAGCAAGAAGGATCAAAATGCCAGATGTTCTCAATAAATTTGAGAGCTGGAATCTGCATAGTAAATTCCAGCATATGTAGGGGCAAAATATTACTCTTTGTGATTAAATTAAGAAAGCCAAATAATTACTAGCCAGCTAATGTGCAACAGATTATCATTATTAAGAAATTACAGCATAGAATTTAATAATTTCTGCAAATATGTCTGTTTCTGTTATTTATAATTTCCACTCTCCTTGTCCCTATACAGTCTCCTGTTTACATTATGGAAACAAGCTCTCTTGAGGCAGGAGCAGTACATCTGTAGACTTCGCTTTATATAACTGTAATCTTATTCTCTTCAGAGAAAATGTAGTAAAAATGATCACACATTTTAGTGGCAGCATGTAGTAGCTTGCTGAAAATGCAAGAGTACTGAAAGATCACAGAGTAATGTATGCTGCTAAGAAATTTCATCAATCTGTTTGGAAGAGTTCAGTAACAAAGAACAGAAACCAGTTTAAGTGTGAAGAGCATATAAATAACACTAAAATTATTTCCCTAACTTTTTTGCATGCTTTGCTTGTTATAGCTATTGCAGAGATTCAGCAAAATGCCTGTTACATTTGCTTTATTTCCAAATAAGTGCAGCCTGGTGTAACCAGAGTAAGAAAATTAGTAAACACAGCAGATTTCAATAAAGTTTGAACATTAACCAGTCATACTGTTTTTCTTCTTCTCAAGAGAGACAATATTCTAATTGTTGCAGTGAGTATAGCAAGCAGGGAGCATACTTTATTTTCATCAACCTATAGATCATCACTGCAGAGAAAAGGAAAACTGAAGGAAGATCTCCATAATTTTCATAAAAAGGGGAACAAAAAACTTATGGAGAGGAAGATCTGAGAGTTATGTCAGAAATCCTGTGACAGTTAAGGGAAAACAGTCAAATTGAGTGTTATTTTATGAGATTTTTCAGTCTATCCTGGCTATAAACAACTCTTCAATTCTGTCACTCCCCACCAGCTTTACAAGTGGAGTGGAAAGGAAAGAAGGTTTTTTTTTTTCCAAGCTGCTACTTATAAACTTAGTTACAAATTCATGTTTAAGACAAGTTTGCTTGAAACATGGGAAAATTTGGAGATCATTGTTGTGCATTCCTCACAGTTGAGGATGATAGCACCATAATAGTGGTGAGTCAAACTTTGTGGCTGCACCGTTGACTGTTCAGATCTATGTAAATAACTCATACGAAGCAACCCGTTCTGCTCTGACCATGAATCATTTCGTTGCAGTTACAGATTTTGAATGACATCTTGTATTCAAAAATGCCTTTGTCTTCCTTTATCTTGGTCCTTCAGAGAGACATATTTGTGAATAAGTTTCCAGGTAGAAGTGACTAGCATATTGTGCTGAGGTAAGTATACATCTCTAGCACATCTGAAGTGCAGATGTATGAAAATTTGACTTTTTCACAATCCATTCCTTTGCCTAGGCTTTGAGGTATCATATATCATCTTCTGAAGTTGTGAAAAACACAGATTGTTGGGACATTTTCATTTTACTTAATGGTGAACTGGAAGATGGTAAAAGGAATATGTATCCCCTGTCAACGCACCCTGCTCTGTGGGTAATTAACCTGTGAGATGTGGTACAGACAAGTAATTTTTGCCTTGAAAGAAAAATGAGAAAATTTACAGTTTTCTAAGTATTTTTAAACTTTCATAAATGAATATCTGCTGAGAAGTCATGCTGTTTGCTCACTTTAAATTTTGCCTGAAAAGGAACCACTTTTTAAAAACACAGATATATTCTGCCCATATAACTTTGATCTGTCTGTGTCACTATTCTGCACAAATAAACTTCCATTTGTTCAGGCCTCCCATGTAAAATATTATGATTTCATAACTGTCAAATATAACTTTCTTCAATGAACTTTCCCAAAGAAAGTAAGAAAGTGATTAACTATTATCTTTTGGACAAGCAAATACAATTTAAACAATGGAATCTAAACACGTTCTGAATCATTTCATAATGTAAGATTTTTTTCCCCAATGACTTCAATACTGTGATAGTTAAAAAGTCATAGGAGGATTGTGCAAGACCATTAGTCTTATTTTTTATTTCTTTTGTTTTGAACACATTTTCCATGACAATGGCAACCATATGCTTCAAAGGCACACTTTTTACGGTCTGAACAGGCCATCTAATTCTTCTGTGACTGTCAGCTGACCATACTGCTAATATTGAACACTGATTACTAGAGTCTCAGAAAGCTTTTTGTTACAGTCTTAAGGCATTAGGACTGGAAAAACCCAACACTTTAAATCCCTGCAAGACTATTTTTACTATTGTTCTCAGAAGTTTATAATCTCATTCAGAGCTACAGAAACCTGTTATTGACACGGTGAGAGACAATGTACACCTTGATACAACTAATTACTGTCTTTTTAGAGGATATTGACACAAACGTATCATGACTACTATTCTGTGCAAAATAATATAAGAAATAAAATCAATGTTATCTAGCAAGTAAAGATAAAAAATGTCACAAACATATCCTTTCACAAATTATTATATATTCAACTCCATGGATTCACAGTAAGCTCTAAAACCCGAAACAAATGTTATAATTTTGAAAAGATTAATACAGAGACCATTACTGGAGTGAGGAAAAGAGTGATTGCAAGGAAATAGTGTAAAGCACATGCTATTCTCCTTAAAGGGCAGGTTGAAAAGCATGCTTACAATTCAAGCTAATTAATAAACTACTTAACATTGCAAAACAGCAGTGGAATCTACGCATAAACAACTAAAATAAACACAAATTAAAGTAGGTCATTTACTCAGTAAGTCAGGGGTGATCTGTAGTACGAACAACCATAGTAGGCAAATTTTAAACAGAAAATGAGCATTGAAAGGTCCAACTTTCAGAAAAACTGACACATTAACAAGCCTGTGTAGGCTCCAAATAAAATACATGGGGACTGTTACTGTCTGTCTAAGCTAAAGAGTAGGAAATGTTAGGAAAGAAGCTTAGGCTAGACTAGTCAGAAGACTAGTCAGAAACAATCGTCTCTAGCTGAGAGAGTTACAAAATATCCAGTCTATATAAAAATGCACCGGACTCTGAATTCAAGGGGGCAAAACTCTAAGACACTGGTGCTGAAAACTTTGGCTTGACATAAATAAGTAAACTTACAGAGAGGAATGAAACTTATATCAGTTGTTCTAATTTGCATCAATTACTTAATACTCATTGGGCCAGAAAGTGTTATTTCACATACCAGTGGTGTGGCACTGCCCTAGGAAGAGAGACCTTGAATGATGGTATTGCAACCCAAACTCCAGCTAAGTTCTTGAATACCTGAGCAAAAGCATTAGAGATGAAAGGTTCTGAAAGATGGCAGTAGCTTGTGACCTGCCATGTCGTTTTTCAGGGGAAATTTTGTTACAAAGGAGAGTTTTCACTGTATTTCCCTCTCCCTCCTTGCTGGCAGGACCAGTAACAAAAGCAGATCTAACTTTAAAATAAGGGATCTTGCTGATACAGGTCTTCTTGTTCCTGAAACATCCATCCTTTTTTTGCAATAGAAGCAGTAGTAAATAAGAGAACAAACTGTATTTTTTTTTCCGGACATTTGAAATACAGTTGATTTGTATGCAAGTTTTATGCAGTCTGAGCCCCTAGCCCTGTATATTTTTATGAAAAAGACAAAACACTGAAAATAACACAATTTTATATGACTCATAACTCTGTACATACCATATTAACATGGGAATCATATGTATGTGAGTGAAAAGTCTAGGCCACCACAGAAGGATGGACATTGGAGCCTCCAGTTTGAAAACACTGTAATAGCTACTACCAATGAAGTTGTCTCCTCCTACAACTTCAGTATAATTAATTTCTGAGTAGAAATAGGTTCCTATATAGCGTAGTGATTCAGTATCCCTCTTTTTTAACAATTTTTATCTCAAACTGCTTGTTGAGAAGATTTAAAGCTAATAAAAATACATATTAATTTGTATTTCAGACAACTGATCTTGAGAGACAATGCCCTGGTGAGTGAAGGGGTGCGATGGGTACCTTCTAGGAGGATAGCCATACAAAGTAAAATGGCAAATGGAGAAACTGTGTTGATAAATACAGCTGCATCTTACCCTTTGCTGGTGCCTCTGCTACTGTTCAAAAAAGAGGGACTTTGGTTTTGTGAAGGGCCTGAAAGGAGAGGAAAAAAGTCAGTAGAAGAGGAAAATGCACAGGGGAAAAGTATTCCTATGTAATCAGTCATGCATCTGACATTATGTATAGTTTTTCTCCGATGGAATAAACTGAAGCTTTGTCACAGACCTCAATGCCTACAGCATCAGTGTTCAAAATGCAGCAAATTCATTCTGAAGTGTCATCAAGAAAGGTCAGGAACATGTTGATGTTGAATGAAAGCTTGGATTATTTGCTTCTGTGCTTGAAGAGATGTAAATAGAAACAGCTACAGCAAAGATATTCTGTAATTAGGTTTCATGCTGGTTTTGGAAGTTGTTTGTTATAGATTTTTAACAGTAGATAAAGCCACAGTCTGAAACTGTTCATTTGGATTTTCTGTTGCTTTAATGAAAAAAATATTATTTTTCAAGTCCTGTGGGTTTTGTTATGTTGTCCTTTTTGTGCCAGACAACTGGAATCCCTCCTTTGACTGAATTTTTGTAATGCTGGGACTGTTATTAAAAATTTTTGTTTACAACACAAGTATCTTTATACTGTCTGACTTGGGAACTTCTGTCCAAAATGTGGGGCAATTCTAACAGGAATCTGTCCTTACCACTTTTTAACAAGTGGTAAGGAACTTCAAACAAGCAAAGTCAAGTGAATAAACAAAAATGCTGGATTTTTCCCTCAAACTAGCTTGGACTGATAGATAGTAAACTAGTGAACTAGCAATTCAGCAAGCTATTCAAGCCAGGCATCAAAAAGTCTAACTAAGGATTTTTGCTTACTAAAAAACATTGAGACAATGGATTTACTGATGGAAATATAAAGCCATATCTTCAGGCCCAAATTAAGAGAACATGTCTAGATTATCAGTTGTCCCTGACTCCCAGAACACAGGGTGCTGCTTTGTAACCTGTGCATCTACTGACCAGGAAGAATCTTGAGCCTCAGGGGATACACACATTATGCAATGGAGTGCATTTGAGATTTCCAGGCAGAACAATGTGGCCTGCTTGTTATTTCTGTCATCTTTAAGGAATTTGAGAACAATTGTAAAATACAACATTATTACATTGTATCTCACTCTAGAAGGACTGAGGTGTTGGAACATGAAGGATGCACACTTTTGAAATACACCCAGTTCAGTCAAAAGGTAGAAAAAGTCCCAGCAAGCCATTAGAGACTGCAATTACAATTGTGCTGGATTGCACTGAGATTTACCAAATCCACTTAATTAATTTTCTTATTTCTATGTAACAATGTGGGAAGATAAATATAATCCAAACAGAAGATTAGGCAAAAGGCAAAATGAATTCCAGATTAAGTACCTCTTCACTCACAAAGACATATAATGTTTTTTGGGTTTTTTCTTTCCTCTTCTTCCAGTTTACTTGCATGGAGACCAGAGTTCTCAACTTCTTCCCATTCCACCCCTCACTCACACATACCTGCAGGCTCATCCAAGGGGAGAACTTGTCCCAGGAAGGAACAAACAAGGGAGAAGTCTCATCAAGTAAAATTGGATGTAAATATTATCAGGCTAATTCCTCCAGTTTCTGCTTTTTAGTGGTTGGCTTCAGCACTACCCTCCACCCCCTTTCCCTAATTTGGTTGAGTAATGTAATAAATATAATTTTAAAACCATATCCATGGTTTGGTTTGGTTTTTATCACAAATGGTGCCATTCCCTGACCAGTGCCTGTTCCTGCATTCTAGCCTTGCTTCCCTTCCTTCTCACAGCTTTTCCATTCATTTCAGTCATTTCCTATAACATGCAGATATACTTTGTGATTTAAACCATGGAAAATTTCGTATGTTTATTATCCATAAATTAATCTAGTCCCTTATATAATTTTCCTTCCCACACTTAACTTTGCCTCATATTTATTTAGAAAATGTTTCGGGACAGCTTTGACTCTGTATAGTGACTACTGAGTGGTATTCATATACTAGTTGGCACCCTGCTCTTTTCACAAGCAGAGGAAATTATTTGCATGTGTACTTTCTTGGAGTGCTGAAGAGCCGAGAGCTCATTTTTTCATGTGAAAAACTTTGTTAATAAAATGCCTGTTTGGTTCTCCATAGGACACAGATTCTTAGTAGCTGTCCAAAGCAGGATAATATAACTTGGAGATAAGGACTCTTGCACCTTCAATCATTATGACAATAAGAATAATATATCTTCTGCCTTACAAAGTTTAAATCTGACATATATTGCTGTTTCAAGCTTAGTGTCTTGTATCGCTCAAAGCCAAATCTCTACCAAGATTCTGAGGGGACCAGATCCATAGCTGGTAGTACATAAAGAATGCTTAAAACTTTTTTGAAATTCCTTTTGCTAACAAATATAATTTTGTTAAAGGCATGGATCTGACTGACTCACAGACACCCTTTTAGTTGCATTATATATTTCTTATCCCTGTCATACTGAAATCCATTTTGAAGTGAAAGCTCTTTATTCATCTAAAATGTTGCTGAGGCTGTCATAAACATGGATAAGATGACAAGTGCTATATTTTAGCCCAAAGTTAGCAAAAGCTCGTGACTCAGAGGCAGCTCGGGTTTCTGTTTTAATCCAGCTTTCCTTTTTTTCAGATTTATTTGATTATAAGTTTGTTACTGTATTTGATGCACCATCACTGAAGTACACAAGTAATTGCACGGATACACTGCTGGCTGTCTATTGGACTACGTTAGGAATTCATTTAGGATGATAGCCCAGGTTCAGATGAAACAAATTTGTTTGTGTGGTTGAGCTAGCTACTCTTTTGTTACCCTTGAGACTTTCAAAAGGCCGTCTAAAAGTTTCATTCGACCTTCTACATAACTGGGAAACATCCTGAGTCACAGAGTCAGGATCTCTGAGGGCCACAAATGCAAAGAAGGATTTACAGACCCTTTATTCGCTAACAGAGATTATGGAAGAAGGGACCACTGAAGGACTCATGAATCAGTTCCTGGACTCCTGCAGTTTATAACCCAATGTGAAGCTAAAAAGGATATTGATTTCACTTTATGCTAATATACTGGACTCTAGGCAAAAGTTCAATAACAACTATGTATCAAGTCAGCCACCCCTGCTAAGGGAGCAGCAACCTCCAGCAAGGAAGCAGATAACCAGATAACCTCTCCATAGTGTGAGGAGCATAATACATATAACCCTCCAGAACCGATGTCATGGCAGATAGTTCATCTTTTCCTTATATATAACTGTATATGTTTTAACCAATAAAGTGGATGGTTGTCTGTAACTTCAGTCCAGGTGGTACTATTGTTCCACCTAAGTTGCTGAGCTGAAATTAATACTCTTCTAGCTGGTGTCCCGATGCAAATACACCTGAATGATTTCAAGGGCTTGTGTTGGCATGTGGGGAAAATGGAAAATAAATAATATACATTTAAAAATATGTATATTTTTCAATCCATTAAAAACTAGTGCTTGAAATACCTCTAATGGCTGTATTTCTTGTTGCAGTCAAAATGCTGAAGCATATGATGTATTTGAACAGTCGTATCTAAAAAAAGGACGTACTTCAATGAGTCATGCACGAAAGTGTTCTGTGAGACAAGCAATATACACAACATCTCCAGAAGATCATCTGTTAATGCTAAGATGGCGTATAAGAATCTGTGAGAAACAAAACATGAAAAAAAAAAAGAAATGGGGAACTTCATGCTTCATTCTGTAAAATCCACCAAATCTAAATCTTTGCTTAGACCTCTAGCCAATATTTGCTTTAAAAAGACATACTGTGCTGCAGTGTCTGATATAATTTATTAAAAAAAAAAAAAAAGAATTGCTTTTGCATCAGAAGTGTACACCTTTGGTTCTAAAGTGCTTTTCAAGAGATTTCAGTTCTTAAGTAAATTCTTCTGTTATTTCAGTTATATATGCCAAAGTCACAAAAAGAGAACTAAAATTAACACTCAACTTTATGGAAAAATAGGATACAGTTTTGTGCCTCTATTTTAGTCTTCTTTTTAGAAGAAGAAAGCATAAGTAGAGTATTCAGCACAAATCATACTCTATTATGTAGATAATGTTTTTCTTCTTTTTTCTGTAGTATTTTATTTTAAAGTTTTTTTTAACAGATCTAACGCTCAGTGCAGGAACCACTGAGCAATTCTCTTTCCATCCTGAATTTTTTGTGTACACAGAGTTTGTGTGTCTATGTGTGCATACACACTTCTATATGTGCATATAGATGTCTATGTATATCTATTATATAAAACATAGAATAGTTTATTTCTTCAACACTGCAGAGCCTGTATAAACATACTCAGTCAGAGGTGATAGTCTACCTGTGTAGTTCTGAAATAATATAATGTTATTTATTTTAATAAATCTACAGCAAAACTTTCATTATGAACAACCCCCTTTATGTTGTCTAGGTCACTCTGCATTAACGCAATGCAAGAGACTGCCTTTGGGCTAGCATTGTGTGCACACCACTGAAATAAGAAGGATGGCAGATTTATCCTCAGATCTGCTTAGGTCTGTCTCACACTGAAGTAGCTGAATGGTCAGTAGAAAAATTGAACCTTGAAGAATATCTTGAAAGATATACTTATAGTATTTTTTTATATCATACAGAAGCTCTTGCTATAAAGTGCTACTCACTGAGAATGCATACATTCAGTAAAGCAGATGGCTTAGTTCAGGCTGATTAATCAGACTTGTTACCCAGAACATTTATTTATCCAAAATTTATTTAATTATCCAAAAATATTTCATACAATAAGATTAAAAAACTATAATCCACAGCTGGTGTTGAGGCATGCTCACAGTGGGCCCACAGGCACTCCTTGGGACTGCATGGGGCTGCCAGATCCAGGGGTGAAGCAGAACAGGACACAGTCCTTTGCATCTTGGTGTAGACCAAGGGAAACACACAGCTATGGATCTAAGAATTTAATGTTATTCCAATTTATGTTATAACAATTTAGAAATAAAAATTATGTAACACTAAAATTCATAGTCCAAATTAACATTAAAAAATTGTTAATAATACATGTAAATTTGTTATATAAAAACACCATTCTACTAAAAATTGTATATTGTCCCTCCTGAAGACCCCCTGGGACCTAAGGATGAAAATTCAATTTTTCAAGAAAGCAGAATGTGGAGGATGTTGTTCACTGGCATCCCAAGGTCTTTGGAGGGAGGAACATGATGTTTATGAAGAGGGAGTTCGTTCCTCCTGCTCAGGAGGAGTATGACGTCAATGACATAACTCTCCTCAAACTTGGGTACAATTGTGATTATTTTCCTACCTTTTTTGAAATGCTTTGCTTTGTTTTCATTGCTTCCCATATGAAGTTTGAAAGATGTGCCTCAGCATCCCCCAGCCCTGTTGCCCCAGAGGCTGTTGTTTGTTGCATGCTGCTTTACGCATAGTTTCCCATCGCTCAGGCTAAAAGAGGTCAGGCAGCAGTCACTGACCACTGCATACACTATCCAACTGTTAAAACAAGGTACAAGCAACCTCAGCCTAAGACCAGTGTTAAGCCTCTCCACTGCCAGGTCAGTGCTTAATATCTTTTCCCAGTAATAGCACAAATATCGTTTACTGCCCAGCCCACAGACCATTCTGTTTTGCTGTTCATTCATTTCAGCACCAATACCAATGGCTAGGGAGGTTTTAAGCAGGTCAAGGGTGATTACAGGGCTCTGGGGTTTAGGACAGAGGGCAAGGTGGGTCAGACTGTGCTCTTGTCAATTCTGCCAGTGACAGGGAAAGGCACAGATGACAATGGGCACATCCTGCAAGTTCACACCAAGATTCATAGCTCCTGTTGAAGGCAGAGCTTCGTTTTAGGACTACATGGCCCTCCGAAAACAAAGACAGTGCAAAAACACTTAAACACATGATGTTCTCTTTGCATTGGTCTTGCCTATCAAGTTCTGCCTGCATGCCTCTCAGACTTCTAGCAACAAAATGCAGGGGAGTGAAGTACTGCCAGCAGCAGAGGAAGATCAAGGGTAGTGATCACTTAAGCCAATTGGACATACTGAGGTTAATGACAATGAAGGAGATGCACCTGTGATTGCTGAAACAGGTGGCCAGTGTCAACAAGAGGCCACTTCCTATTATCTTCTGTCAGGTCACAACGATCAGGGAGCTTCCTGATTGCTGGAGGGAAGAAAAACAAATGTCATGTCCATCATGAAGAACACAAGAGAGAGGATCCAGGGAACTACAAGCCAATCAAACCTTAAAAATCAGAAAAAGAAAATTTTCTTGGGTTCATGAAGGATGATAGGAGAAGGACTCTCATATCTTTATGAAGAGAAAAAAAGAATCCATCATGTCTGTGAGGATCAAAAATAATTAAATATGTGAAAGCAGGGAGTGTTCCTTATTGGGGGAGGGTCTACAATGGGAGAGGATTTTGTTGAGTCCCATGATTAACACACTGAAAATGTGGATACTGATACAGAGAAATGTTCAACACACTTACCTGCTTGATGCCCTTAGAAGAACAGAGCACACAGCTGGGCACTTTCAGTCTCTCTTTTAAAAGGCAGTTTACCTAGACAGGGATTTGCATCATGTGCAGAACACCTCAGTTTTGACAGTAATGCTGCTGTCATGTGGTTGTTACTGGTGAAAATATAGGCAATATTTCTAAATCCTAAATAAGCCTAGTCTTTGAGTTGTCAGTCTCACTTAAGGAAGTCTGAAGTGGGTAGCAACATGGCAGGCTTAGATGTCCCAGGACGCACCCACATTGCAATAACTCAAATCTCTGCGACATCCCAGTGTTAGTTCCACAGTCCTTGGAACAAAGCAGGAATAATTAAGACATTCAACATCCTAGCTTGTTCAACAGCAGGTTATAATCTCATATTTGCTTTGCCTCATTAGGAAGGAAAGGTGGGAGAAAATAAAACAGATGTTAACCACAATGACTGAGCTCTCCAGTTCTTGTTTCTTCACAGAAGGAACTCTGTGGATCTTGATGAATGGAAGTGCAGAGGAGGACTGATTGCAGTTTATGAGGGATATGGTTGTCTGAAGGGAACATCTCTAACTGTATGTCCCAACTCCCTGATGATGTTGTTGTCTTCCTTTTTCTGTGAAAGTTTAAACTTAAATGTTGCAGAAAGGTTCCT
>VZTO01013009.1:1710-27438 GCA_013400615.1 Syrrhaptes paradoxus | reverse complement strand
TTTGAGGATCTGTTACAGAGAAGGCATTGCCTGCTTAATTGATGAAAGCAAAGCTAAAAAGAGCCTCTTTGGTGGCACATATAGACACTTGAGAACTGGAAAAAGGAAGACTTATCCCACTTCCTCATGACATTGAAGTATGACCTGAGAGGCTTCTGTTTTGTCCCTCACTGGCAACCTTTTGTCTTAGAGACCCCTGACTTATCTACATCCACAGCTGCACCACTATACTCCAAGTTGGCAGAGTAAGCAAAGTCAAATATCCTCCGCATTGTTTTTTCTTCAATATTCTTTCACTGGCCAGCAAAAGTTTGAGATTACTCGTCTAGTTATATGTTCTGTGAAAAGAGCTGAAATTCCTGCAAAAATTACACAATTAAATAGCCACAGACAGCTAAATTATTGCTTAGTACTATAGGAATTAGGAGTTCAAAAGTACCTGATTTGCATTATTTATAATTGCAACAGCCAGCTTATAATATTTTTCCTTGTGTCATACTTGACTTCTTAGGCTTTCTGAAGACCTTGATCACTCTGAAAATAATCCCACCAAAGCTTTTTCTTTATAAATCTATGGATTTTAGAACAACTCTGAAGTGTAATTAACTTGGGGAAAAAGGCCACCCACCTGATTGACAGTTCTTAGCTAGTACAGCAGAAACTTATATACATCTTCTGATTCCTTTATTGTATCTGTGGCATTACTCAGAGCCTCAGAGCTGGACTTAATTCTCAGTCATTCAGCTTTGTTTTCCCATCTTAGCTTGGCAAGTGCTTTGCCAAGTGCACTATTTAGACAATTTTTAGGTACAGACATGGGGTAAATCCATCCTAACCTAACTTCTCTGACCCCAGTACTTTCACCTCTGGTGCAAAACTGCATCAGAGTAGAAAGAGTAGGTTAAGGGGATTTCGTTACAGTATCGTGGTGATGTGTGTTGCCCAGACCTACCTTCTCAATATTTTCTTAAAGATTGAGTTTATGGTGACAGTCATCTCTCAGGAATGCTAGACTTCAAGCCTGTGACAGTTGAAATCTATAGAGCTGCCCATGGGTACCACTCATTCTGTGGGATCATGGCCTCTGCTGGGGGTTTGGCAGGGGTGCTTGATAGAGATTAATAGCAAGGGGCCCTAGAGGCCAAATTAATTTTCCTCATGGAGTATAGGAGGCAACACTGTAGCTTATATTTTTCTGTACAAAATGCTATTGAATAAAACAATTTGTCCTGCCAAAGCTCCAAGTGACTGTCAGAAAAGTAGCATAACATTTATTTTTAGCCTGTTTTCCCAATGAAATATAGCTTCTTTGATCATGTTGTATGCACAAGTGTGTGTGAAACAATATGTGTATAACTGCTTAAATGTCCGATTTTGTCCCTCTCCCATCATAATGTTGAGCTGACTGGGCAATTTCAACCACATTTTTGACAGGAGGACAGAGGTCTCAAGAAAATTGTTTTCTACAGTGTGAAAATAGAAAGGCAGGTAAAAACAAGAGACATTTAATTTCCTCCCCTGAGAGAGAGCCTGTAGCATGAGCTCATTGCTTATTAGACATCTGAGAGTGCACATTGTTCCAACTCATGGCATAAATCCATATGAAGGCAAGTTTCTTTCTACTGGTCACAAATCTACTGATTTTACTCCCAGCTGTTGTTCTTTCCCTCTTTCAAAAACTATATGATCTTCTGGAGTCTTTTCTTACTCTGCTTTAACAGGTCACACATCTCCTTTAATAACTTTTTGCATCCAAGAGTTAGAAGGTACCTGGATAGGGCATTAAAATGAGTGTTATCAAATTTGGCTTAGCGATGAACCTGCTGACAGATCATATGCAAAGGACTTCATTCTATACCTCTGTGTTCCCTTCAGTCTTCACTGTGTTTAAAATATTGTCTCTTTAGGAAGAGGGAAACNCTCTTTTTTTTAATGTTTTTTTTTTAAGTTTGGTGGAGTAGTTTATAATTTACAACTTTTGCCTTTCCTGTTTGCTATACAGTTGAAAAGATTTACCTTTGAAGTATATGAATTTAGATGGGAGTGGATCTTCCTTTTGCACTTAAGCAGTTTGCTCCCCAGCTCAGTGTAGCTGCTAGTATAAAAGTATAGTACAGTCAAAAAGTACAGTCAAAAAACATATCTCCAGCGAATTCCAGTAGGAGATAAACTTATCAAAATATGTACTCTGAAAGACACCAGAACACACAGCTTCAATACCTTTGTCAGATTCTCAGTGATATTTAAGCATTTTGAGAACTGCGTGCTGTTCTTCACTACGTTTTCCTGGTGGACCACCCCCCAAGAGTGGTCTTTGCTGGGCTAAACTTCTCAGCCTCAGAACACAGTAGTGAGCCCTCTCAGCAGCAGAGTGGATACCTTGTGCCTTCTAATGTAGCCAGCTAAAGCAGAATTTATGGAAAGAAACAGGCTGAACCTCTTAAATCTGAACTACTACACGTGAACAGAGAATATAAAATAGAAGCAGTGACCCCTGAATGATTCTGGGGTTTTCTTCAGAGGCTGAGTGGGAGAAGGTAAAAATAGAGATGCTTCAAATGAGAAAATGAGATGTCACTCTTGATATGAAAGCTAATATAAAGTGGAATTTCTGTCTCACAAGGGATTGATATTTTGACACCTGGTCCTGACTCAGGAAAAAATAAAAATGAAATAGCAAAATTTTTGATAGGGATGAAAAGTTATCTGAAAAAGTGGAGTTTGGAAATGTCAACATAATCTTCTTCATTTCATGCTGATAATAATATTCTCACCATACCGTGCTGCTCTAGTCTATAGAAGTGGTAGTTCTACATCACTAACACATGCTTTCCGAAAGGCTTTCTTCTTGCTTATCTCAAGTTTCTCTGCAAGAAACTTCAGTCTTTCATTTGGCTGAAAGACCACACGACCTGGTATGCCCAGCTGTGACTGATCAATGACTCAGATGCTAATATTTGCTTAATTTCCTGTTCCCCGGAGGAACAAATAATTCTTCCAATATAATTTTTCCTGGGGAAAATGCTCAGTCAGGTATTAGGGAAGACATGGAGTAAATAGAATTTTCTTACCTGAATGTATTTAACTTGTGCAAGTATTCAAAATAAGGCCACACTGCCTGTTTGTCCTCTTTCAAACAGTGGAAACGTGATTACTTTCTCATGGATCATGGGGGATTTTACATCCTCCAGGTGGGCTATAATACCTTTCTCTTGACATATTTGTTAATGAAAGAGATTCATCACCTCTAGCGTAACCTAGAGTGTGCTTACAAACACAGCCCCTGCACATTTGTTTGAACTTGCAGGGTGTTTTTCTTTATTTTGATTTGCAGTCTTCTGCAANAAAAAAAAAAAAAAGTGGGCAAATAAATAAATAAAGCAAATAATGTATGTAGAGCAATGAGTTTACTGTTTACCTCAAATAGCTAGAGATGCTTAGGAAAAACCAAATTTCTGTTTGAATCCTAGATCACCCACAGGAAGTTGCCGCGTGTTGCTTAGTTGCTGCAACTCGGTTTTCAGAATTCAAACTGCTTCATGTTCTATATAAATGTCCAGCACTGCACCAAGTGTCAGTCATTATTGTTCATGCACCAGGGCTCTCTTTGAAAAAAAATGTGGGGTTTTGTTTTCCCTCTGCAAACTTTAAAGGACTTTGAGACCAGCAAGATGATAATTTTATTCAGGACTTGGAAGACAGTGGGTGAAAATGTTGTTTCCATTAAGGAGAGGGGTGCAAGCTGATGAGAGGGAGTGATCTTAAAAACAAAACAGAAAAAAGGAAAAGGTTCTTGTATCAAATCAGTAATACAGAAAATGGTTAATTTTCATATGTAAAAAGGTTACCTGAACTGCTTCTCATGACCTCTGTGTAAGCTGCATAACTGGTGACCTTAAATAAAATGTGCTTTGCAGTGCAGTTCAGTTGAATGTGTAGAAATAATAATTTCCATGCCTTGGGTAAAAAGCAACATATATTACTTCTTTATACAACACCCCTTATTTTGTGCATGATATTAAGGAAGGAGCTCTATGTAGACCCTATTGCATATTTTAGGATCAAGTCCTTAATCAATATCCTGTGACAGTTTATTATTAGCAGGTGCACAGAAATACAATGACATGACACTTTGGGCACTTCACATTATTGAAAGTTAAGTTTAAGCATCTGCCCTTGATCTTTCTCACCTAATAATTAATTTAATTAGAAGTATACCTGTCATGATCTTTTTCATTGATTGTATTTTAAAGCATTTCAGCAGTAATTATCTGTTTCTTTTGGATGTACTCAGGCAATTGTAATGTAAGAACCAGAACTTATTTGTGCACTGCTCATTAAAATATCGTTGCAACATCTTCAACCACAAGCTTGATCTAAGCTTTGGTTTATATGTTTCACCCAAACCATCCTCAAAAACTAGCTTGTGAACAAGGACAAAATATTGGGGGACTCTGAGTATCCCACACACACTTGTAGTGCAATGGGATGACTGCACATGCAGAATGAACAGCAAGTTTTAAGAGAAACCTAATCTGGATGACAGCAGGCACAAGAAAATGGCCAGACATTACTAGGTAGACTTAGTAAGTACTAAGTACTTAGTAAGTAGTAAGTACTAGCTTAGTGAGGTCGGAGTCAGTATGTGTTTCTCATATCTTAACCTTGTTGGTGCAATGTTTGTTTTAAACTTATTTATTAGGGCTTATTTTTATTGCAATATAGAGAGCCTTTAGCTTCTATGGAAGTAAATACCACATCTCTGACTATGGTAATTTTGTAATCCACTTCTCCTCCTCCCTTGTGTTTTCACAGGTATGTCTGTGCTTCTAATTTGTTCTTTTGGGGAAAGAACCATTTCAGATTTGCTTTCCAGTTAACATGTTGTTTTTATTTAATTCATCTAGTCATGGGTCATTTCTCTATATTGCATTATCTGATTTGAGTTTGCGGTTCAATTTCCAGGCTTCTCTCTCAAAAAAAACCACCTTCTTATCTCATTGTGATTAAAATTCAGAGGAAAAACAAAGCAAAACAAAAAAAACCCCCACCACCTATTCTGTAGAGAAATTAAAAATACATGGTTTGATTCGGGTCACTAGAATTTGGGCTTTTTGTTTTCTGTGGAGGTGGGCAAAATTTTGGTTTTATTAATGTTAAAATCTCTGCAAACAAAGATTTAAAGTATCGTGGTCTTCACTGCATTGCCATCTTTCCCCCAAGAAGGGAGAATATGCTTTTCCTATATTTTGTGCTAGATGTTAAACAAGGCATTTTAAGCAGTTGAACTCTTTCCAGATTTTTTGAGGAGAGTCTTCAATGAGATGGCACAGTGTTTTTATGTGGGTGTGTGTGCTATCAACCATCTTTCTGAAACAAAAAATTATGACTGAGAGCAGGTCAGTGTTTCCTGGAATAAGTCCAAGTTCATGCAGTTGAGGAAAAGACTGAAAACTGTCAAGATATGAAGTACTGATGCTTCTTTAAACACCACTAGGTAGGTAGATTTCAACCTTTGGTGCACACATTCAGCTGAACGGGACAAGTTTGTGTGGCAGATTCATGACTGGTGTAAGTGCACATCGTATTTCTGGTGGCAGTGAAATCCTTCTGGCCACATAAGCAAAATCATTATTATTTCCTACTTGCAGGATGAAGAAGATGAACAATATATATATCAGTGCGAATTTACAAGTCCTGATCCATAAGTCAACCCTACGGGGAAGATAGCTCTTTTGTTAGTCCTACTTTTTCTATCTTAATTTAGCAAGTCTTAGAGGGAGATGGGAAGGTATTACAAAGGGCTACGTTGCCAGCTATATTTATGTCTCTTTGTTAGAAGTAACAGTTATTTTCATTTGGTTTTTGTCTTCACAAGTTTTCAGTCTTTGGCACCTGGGTTAATTCTTTACACATAATATTTTTTATAAAAGACTGCTTTATAAAGCAGGAAGAGGTTTTCTAATCTGAGAGCAACTATTGATTTATCTCTGTTTTCAAATCTTTCTGTAGAAGCTAAATCAGAAATTAAAATATTTATGAAAGGCGGATTTGTTACTCTGATCATCCCAACACTAACTTGGTTAATCCCAATGGTAATAACTTAAAGAGGAGATTTTGAAAGAACAAAGAGTTCGAGTTAAATTAATGATTCCTGGTCTGTTAACATTCAGTTCTAATTTACATTTAGTAATTACATTAGTATTAGGAAAAAAAAGGCAAAACAAACCAACAATCAAAGCAGGAGCACCTGTGATATGTGCCAGCTGTACTGCAGGAAAAATAATTCCATCAGTGCCTTGAAAGATGATCCTAAAGTCGCCATAGTTTTGCATCCTGCAATCTGACTTGCCATCCTGCTTGTTCAAAAGTGCACTGAGGTAGTGCAACATTTCAATGTGTTCACACTAAGCTGAGCACTGCCCAGCAACAGACTTTCACCTGTAATTGGATGATTAAAGCAATTCTTCTTTTGATAAATCTTTAGAAAGATGCCACCAGCTGGTTAGAGGACTCATTTCAGTCTACAGGACATTAGATTGAAAACTTGTCCTGTGCAACTCAGAACAATGATTTACGTGGAATTATTCCCCATCGAAGTTGAGTGTCCCCATCACCACCTGTAAAAAAGCATACAACTCCTGGGAATATTTTGAACATATGCATAATGAGGAGACTTTCCTTACAGATAGGGTCAGGAGATAAGTCACTTCTAGAACAACTGTGAGGTACTGTTTCAAAATAAAAAGAGTAATGCATTTTTAGCCAAGAGTTTGTTTCTTACTAAAAAAAGACAAGGCAAAACATATTTTTAATCAATTCTAAGTCTGAGCTTTTGAAATTCCAGCTTATTTGATGAAGAAACATCCGTGGCAAATGAAACAAATCCAAGTTCTGCTAATTTTATTACTGTCTTCCTACTTGACAACAGTTCTCATGGTTTACATTTAATTTTAGCAAGCTCATCTGCTCTACCTGGACATGCCCTTGTATTGTGCACTTTCTATGGAGAAAAAGGATGCACTTGTGCAGCCATTCTGTTCTAGATAGGTAGAGCACAAGGTAACTCTGCCATTTTTTGTGAGGAAGGTTTAGAGGTAACCAGTTCAGCCCTGGATATCAGTAACAAAATACCTGGCATTTCACTGATGCCATTCATTCAGTCAAAGGCATTCTTTCTACTAGCTTTAATTAATTAATACTCCTTATAATTAGTCATTGTTAATCTTCTCTGTTAATGAATTAGCAATCATTATGAGCTGCAAAAGGTTGCTGAATTATTACAAATTTTAAGTGATTTTACATAGGAAAAGGAGACTATATTTCAGTATAAACCATTCTTGTCTTTTCTGGTAAGCACAACGGACATTTCTCAGAGTGGCAAGATGGACACACAGGGCAGGGAGACTCTCACAGGATCCCTCCATTATCTACCTTCAAATTCCTGCTTAAAATTTTGTTTTATGACGTGGTCGCAGTACTTTGGCTGCTGGTCTGCTGCTTTCTGTCCAGCACACTTGAGACTAGATGCATGTGTCTGTTTTGGCCTTTTTACATAGATTGTAAGCCCCTTGGCATAGGGAAAGGCTTGTGTTGTGTGGGTTTTTTATAGCCTTTAGCACCACAGTCTTTGATCCAAGCCTGAGAACAAAGAAATTTTATGGCTTTGTCTAAACTACAGGACCTAGGAGTGCTGCCTGATGCTCCTGGGACTGAGTGAATGCTTTGGTGCATCCATGTTCTGTCTTTTGACAACATCTGAGGAATACATCATCCCTGTAGGAGGGAAAACCAATTAGTCTGCAATGGCATGTTCTGTTCTGGATGATCAGAGGACTGGGGTACTGAATATGCTGGAGGGTATATCTACTTAAATGCCTTATGCAAAGGTCATCATTAAATTATAATGATAATATTGGAATTAAGTATTATTAAACATTCAGTGAAATGTAACTTTTCCAGAAAACATACATCATTATAGAATGATGAAAAATGAAGAAAGCTGGCATTTGTTTTTATTATATTATTTGATTTTGTAAGAGTTGATTTATATGAGAAGTATAATCTGAGTCTTAGAATGGAGAGCCATGTTCTTAGTACTAATGTATAAATGCATTAGACAATACTGTGGTGAACAGACAGCATTTTAAAGATACATAGAAAGAAAATAATAGTAATACGTTAAAAACTGTGTGCATTGGCTGCATCTCTAAGTTCAAGTCATCACTTTCAGCTGCATGGATTTCATCCAAAGCCCACTGGAGTGAATGGAAAGACTGCTATTGACTTTACTGAATTCTGGGTCAGGCAATGTGGCTTGAAGTCCTAGACCACTGATTTCAATTAAAAATATGTCTTCTCTGTTCCACAGATTCTTCAACAGGGAAAAAATAAAATAAATCAATTGGAGGAAAAAATGTATATTTGTTTTGAACTTGTGCTTTTTAATTCCCCCTGCGTATTTCTTGAAGTGATCATTTTCTTTTTGTGTGTGTGTCAGGCCTGGTACATTCATAGACATAAGCCAGAAGAATGTTAAGCAGTTTACAGAAAATACAGGAGGTCAAGCATATCCTTTCTGTGATCTATGCCCCTTTTGTGCTATAGTTTAGCACAAACAAACCCACTGAGAGCATCTTCCAGCTGAAAGAGGATGCATCCAACACATGCCTCTTGTCTTAACACGCTGGATCACCTTGTGCAGGCTATGAAATTGTTGTCTGAACCCCAGACTATCATCCTTGCTGCCTCCTAGTGTCTGAACCCACCAACCCAAAAGGGGGAATATCTGCCCATCTTTCCCTCTCTCTGTATGTCAGAGTCCCATACCTTCTCTGCCCTGACTTCGGAGCTTCCTGTCCTGCAGACACCTTCCCAAATCTCCCGAGAGTTCTGGCAATTTATTCTCTTTGTGGAGTGTCCGATACAGTGCCTGTGGGGGATTTTGCTGAGCTTTGAGCTGCAGTGGGCAGTAAAGCTACTTTGATGAGCTCTCAGACTTCCCTACTGGGAATGACAGAATAGGACCCTGCTCTTTCCCTGCAGCTTGGCTAAGGAAGGAAGGAGGTGGGACAGTTTCCCCGCTCAGCCAGCTGCCTGCTACCCTGGCACCCAGCTGCAAAGCCCTGGCTGAACTGGAGTGCTTTTAGACAAATACAGAAGCATTTCCTGAAGGAAATGGCTGAGGTGCTCAGGCCAATAAATGGTGTTTCAGGGTGGAAAGGTGGGTCTTAATTTTTAGGATGGCTATTAGAGACCAAAATGAGTAAGAGGGAGGAAAAAGGTTTACAGTCCATCTCACTGCTTACTGCCTGCATATCCAGAAAAAAAACTAAGAATTTTCAGTGGCCACAAGATTCATCCAAGAAATGCTTTTCATGTGGATTTGTCTCGGCTTTTGAGAAGGAGCAACCAGGTAGTTCTCCTTTACAATGTGAGTTAGGAAAGGGCATTTACTGTGTCTCTCTCTTTGTCATATTGCACTTGCACAGACACACTCACAGACCATTTTTTGGTTTCACTCCTTATCAGATTTCCCATTTACACACTAACTGTGTACTTTTTTCCCATTTCCATCAGTGCTGGCAGTAAGGCAGTGGCTGGTAGGCAGAGGAACATTAACAACATGCCTTAAAAATAGCCTTGCAGAAAGTGTGTGGTATTTGAATCGCAGTGGCTGCAAAGTGGTCTTGGTGGGCTAGGGACTGTATTTGTCCTTTCGTTCCTCCTGTAACAGCTCCGGCTGCAACCCTCAAGGTGCTGAGGAAGTCACAATTTTAGGAATTGGTTTCCTATTGCTGCAGAATTTTTCCCTGGGCTTTGTACCGTGATATGAACTCTAACAGAATTCAGAGGAGCAGAGGAAAGGAGTTAACCTTGAACCTCTCATAAATGTCTTGCTCGTTCTTTAAGTGTGCAATTTTTTGCTTCTCTTCCCAAAGGTTCTTCGTTTACAATTACATAATTGATAGCTTAACCCTCTGTCCCCTCAGAACATTTTAAAATCCAATATAAATAACACCTCAGAAATAACCTCCTGTGGCCTTTTACTCTTGGCAGCAGAAACTGGGTATGGGCTGCTTTTGCTTTACTTACTGTGGAAAATGGTTCTTTTGTTTTATAAACTGTTCTTAAAATCTCTGACCATCCATTTAAGTGTGCAACTTCCAATTCCCTAGATGTGGAGATCCTTTCAGCACTTCACGTTCTCTTTAAGATTTCATTTTCCATGAGAAATAGTGAGGCATAGTGAGTAATCCTACAGAGGGAAAATGACATGGACAGTTTTGGGGGGTTTTGCTTGCTTGTAGCTTGGTTGTCTGATTAGCTTTTAAATTTATTTTGTTTGAAGAGTGGGCATAATGAGCTGTTGTAACAAAAGAGAGTTAAAAATGATCTATAGGGGTTCAGTTGCTCTGGCTTATATCTGGATTTATTTTTTATATGTTACAACATTTGGGACTGTACTAGAACACTACAGAGAAAGAACAATTTTGCTCAAATATGAATAACACTATACAGACACTGCAAAGCAACAAATATATTTATTAAAATAAAGATAACAGCATACATGGAATAGGCTTACTCAGAATCTATTAAAGGGCTGGCAGATCTGTAGAAGGGACAGGTCCTTGTGGGGGTTACTGTGAAAAGAAACGTAGGCAGTTCAATAGGACCTCCAAGATGCTGTACAAGACAAGATATTAAGAGATACTTCACCATAGGAGTATGAGGCACCGCGAAAGACCTCAAAACAGAACGTGATCTTCTACAGAGCAAACTGTTTAACACAGAGAGGCAGCTGCAGAAGCCCAAGTGTCTGTGAAGGATGTCTTAAGAAAGGAGAATATCCGACTTGTTTACTCTTTTTCACTTGCTTCAGTTTGCTGGAGTTTGATGTCCCTTTCTTCTCTGACCTACAAAGCTCTGCAAATCTTATTTGTGGCATTCTGTTGGCTTCAACAAAAAAACTGTTTTCACTACTTGGATGGATTCACACTTTGAGTCATTTCCCTCCCCTGCTCCACTGCTGCTGTCTTTTCTGCCTCTGTGCAGGTAGTACCCAAGCTGGTGAAACTGTTGGTGAATTGTAGCAGAAGATCAAAATGTAGGTACCAGTAGTTTGTAATCTCTTGAGCAGCATTTGACTGAACACTCCATATGTGCTTGTCCTGGATGTCATCAGAGAATTTGTAAAAGCTTTCTTGCAGGCCTCTTCACACCACAGTAATGGTTTGTGTACTTGGATTGTTGGTAACCTCTTGAAACTAGTAGCAAAGAAATTCATTAGGGTCACATGGGGGCCGGGTGGACACACTGCTTTATGTATTCTCAGTAAAGCCCTTTTAGTATCACAACACAAGCTCTCAGAAATGTTATTAAATTAGATACACTGAGAAGGTCTGAGTCAGAGCCTCAATTTCAGCTTTGTAAAGTGCCATGCTCTCTTAGCTTGGAAAGGTTCTCTAGATTTCTTTTTTGTGTATTTTCTGTATTCAAATCTGTCTTCACTTTCAGATTTTCCCCTTCTTGTTCCCTGTTTCCATGATTCATTTTGGATACTTGTGAATCTGTTGTATACAATTGCAAGAGTTATATCTGGTAGCTTAACCTTTCAAAGCCATTCTACAGTCTTTGCTAACTGGAAAATACAATATTTAGCATAAAATATTGCTTTCAAACCAGGCTGAAAATCAGTCTTATCAGTTTGCAGATAGTAACATGTTTTCAGCCTTCAAAAATGCAAAAAACAAAGGGTAAAACTCCCAGAGCCTTCAGTGCCAAACTGTCATTTTGGGAAAGACAAGAACAGTGAAAAGATTGCTCTAACTTGATATATGCTGGATCTGGGCTAAATTTACTATTTGTTACACAATACACACATTTCATATAAGGAAATAAAAAGCGTTACATACAGGTTTCTTCAATCTGACATATTGCACAAGCATTCTTACCATCTTGCATGTCCCAAGGGAAAAGAGAAATTCAGTAAAGAACAGGAAAAATAAAACACCTTAAGGAAAAGATAAAAGCTGAGATGATGTATACTTTTTATACTCTGTTTATTCTTAAAATCTCATCGAGAACTATTCTCTTTCTTCTTACAATATATTCAGAGAGGAAATTCAGGAATTAAAGATTCATTACTGTTTTTAATGATTAACATGGTGTTTTTAGTGAAAAAAAAAATCTATTCTTTTAAAATGAAATCCAGATTCTGAATTAGCTATAATGAGTGTCCAAATAAAGAATCTTCTGTGAATGTATCTTAGGCCAAGGAAAGCAACAGACTCAGTTTGGTGTAGACCTGTGATGATGTGGGGATTCTGACAACGTGCAGTTTACAAATTACTGTAAGTACTGGAGATCCTATACCTGACAGACTGCCAAACTCTGTTGTGAAAGCAGAGCTCAGTTAGCTTCTCTGCTGTCTGTGGTGAGGCACAGCACATAGGCAATGGCACCAGGCAGTTTTGTATCTGGCAGGAGGCTGACCACAGACAATTGTTAAAATCTGTTTATCATCCATTTAGATGCAACAACATTGAGTAAAGATTAGGTAGATGCCAAAGTCGGGAGGCAGATTATCCTTTTATTTATTTCCCCTCCCTTTTTGTTGTTGCTGTTGTTGTTTTTTTTGGTTATTTTTAGTCTGAGATTGCACATTAAGAGACTATCTTGTCTGTATCCTATAGAGAAGATGTGGAAAAGGGGAACATGAAGCTCCTGAAAGTTTTCTGCTAGAAGACCAAAGAATCCTTAGAAGTAGGGACATTTTCAAATTTTCTTTCCAAGACCGTTAATTTTTTTACTGTGCTTGTTCAATATCATATCTGTTCAGCTGGCTGTTTGCAAAGTTTTTTTTACATGCATCTTTCATGTCTACTTGATTTTGGGGAGACTCGATGACTATCAATGGATATCCTGAGAATACAAAGCTAAGAGAAGAGTTGATAAATTAATATGACCTTTCCACAGAGTTACCAAAATCTCCCTGCTACTTTTGGACCTTTTGTTAGCTATCTGTGAATTTTGGTTTGAGTCAATAAAAAATAGGATGCTCTGCTTCCAAAGCCTAGCAGGCCTCATGTTTTCCTTGCTCATAGCACAAGGGTTCAAATTATGCTGTTAATTTGATGGAATAGTAGTAGTGCTAAGCGGTTGACCTGAGAGGAGAATTGTGCTAAAAATATCAGTCTCTCCCCAAACAGTGGGGGCCAGTTAAAAATCCTCAACCCCATAGAAAGCTAGATTTCTGGTTTTTGCACCTTTCAGAAGTTTCTCTACGGCTAATGTTCCTGAGATGTTGGCATGCAAGCTTGTAGAACAAGAACAACATGATTACTGGCAATTAACCACTTTCACTTCCATGAGTGATATAATAAATACAATTCTGTAGAATAAGGCTTGGCAACTTGAAAACACTCTTGTTTAAATCTTACTAAATATAGAGTTTGTGTTCTTTAATAAGGCAGCTTTGGGAGTCCGACTGATTGTAATGCTATGCTGATGCCTTGCTGTTCTAGCTGCTCTGTGTATAAAGACATATGGCTAGACCACATCGGGAGCCCAGTCAGACAAACATAAATCCTGAATGATCCTATTGATTTCGTGACATAGTGATTTCAATGTTGTTATTTACTGTACTCCAGATTTACACCAAATTATTGTAAAACATCTTCTTTTAAAGACTGAAGATAATATTTCAGCTGAAACTATGTAAGCTCTTGATTTATTTATTTTTCCCTATGGAATACTAAAACAAAAAAAAATAAAGATCTGTCACTGTTTCCCCAATAGATTCACATTCAAAATTCACTCTACAGCAAGATGTTAGGAACTGTGATTCCTCTTTCACAGACTCAGGTTTTACAGCAATATTTCAAATTAAGTTACTCCAAATTTACCATGTTGGAAAAGCAGTAAGAGTTGGGTCTGGAAACTCAGTGTTTCAAGTCAAAGAAAGAAGAAATGCCTTGTGCCTTTCATGGTACTTCTATATTGATAGTTTGGGGTTTTTTCTCAAGGCCAAGTAGCGTATGCAGAGGCAATAAGAGCTTTTAAAATTTTGAGTGGAACTCATTTTAGATCTTTCCACTACACAACTTTATGCAGTCAGTGAGATGGTTTATACAGTCACAGGCTGTAGGTTCAAAAGGAATGAAAAGCAAAAAACCTGTTTAAATATCTTTAAAGTTGAGACTGAATGCTTCTAAGCAACTGAATACACAGCAATACGGCCATATTTAACCTTCATACTGTCTAACAACACCATGCTGAGGGATCANAAGAAGGAAAAGAGATTTCATTCCAGTCAAAAATAAATAAATAAATAAATAAATAAATAAATAAATATATAATGTTTATTAAAACATAAAATGCCTGTCTTTCTCATAAAAGTAGTTATTAGAAAACCAAAAATCACCCTTAAGAAAAATTCTGTTATTTTTTTCAGAACACTGAGGATTTTTTATTGAAAATTATTTCTTATCAAGAAATTGCTATTTTTCTACTTAAAATTAGAGAGAGAAATAAAAAGTAAAGACCAAAAACAATTAATAAATTCCTAATTGAAACAAAAATAGGAGTAATTTTCCAACTGTCTCTAATCCCAAAGGAGAAATCGGATGAACCTCTTTCAGTTTTATTGAATGATCTTTGTGATTCTCATTTACAGTCAATCTTTTACAGACTGGTCTGTATCACCATAATTTTAACTTCAGAAGAATATGACTTATAAAAAATGAGGATGTCATATAGAAATTGCCACTGACTACCAAGAGGGATGGGAAAGACACCAGTAAGTGAAATTAAATGTCATGATTTGGGTCTTCATTCCACCCCTAGCTGTGCTCGTGATTTGAGTGCTTCTGGATACAACCCTAGATCTTCAGAGAACAGGAGTCTGACTGGGGGAAATGTATTGTCATTCCTGGTAATTCAGGCTGTCCTTAGCAAAGCAGAGTCCTTCTGAGGAAAAGAGTGAAGTGCTTGAAAAAGAAAATCGATATATTGTCAGGACTTGTTGCTTTTGGCTCCCCTGCTGGGACTTACAGTACCTTGCTTTCTACCCAGTTTTCTTCTATCTGGGAAGTGTGCTAGGGCATTTTCATTAGGTTTCAATACAACTCACTTGAAACTTCTACCCATGCTAAAGGTCTTGGGTGACTGGCATGCTCAGTTACTTGTAAGAATTTCTTCTTCACCCATTTAAGTAAAAATGATCTAAATTTTCCACAGCACTTTAAGCAGCAGGTCCTTGCTAACCTCAGTTATTTCTGCCTGAGACAAGTTAGGAGAATTCATGTTAGTAGTTCAGCAGGCAGAGGTAAGGAGAGCAAAAAGCTGTGCTTGCACAGCTGGAGGGAGGTGAGGTCAGTAATTTGTTCAGCTGGCAGAAAGTCAGTGAGAAAACATGTGTGGAACAGACTTGAAACAGTCAAGAAGGAAAACTGGAAAGCTTGATGGAAAGCACTTTGGTATTCAAAGTATCATTGATGGCAGCTGCTGTTAGGAAAGCAATAGGGTGCACTGGTACCAGTGTAGCAGCATCCACTTGGGTTCAGCCCTGTTTGGGAATGGGCTTTGATTTTTGCTGCGAAGGGGATTGAGGAGTCCTGCTCCAGAAGCCCTGAATGGTCATTCCTGTAATCTTATCCCATGCTATTCTCCAAGAAAAGTGAGGCAGCTTTTTTCTGTAAACAGTAGAAAGACAGTTTGCATGAAACTTGTGAGACCATCTTTTCCTTTTGCCTTTTGGTTTCCAAGTTTTGACCCTTCATTCTGAAGCTGCTGCTGGAACATTAATTGTGAATCACCTCTTCTTTCTCCACAGTTCCACTCGTTGATGTGGTTTATTGAAGACTCTGCAGTGTAACTTATCAAACACTTTAAATTTTTTTTAGAAATGCTACTTTTTTTTCTTCACAATAAATATCTGAATACACATCAAAAGTGCACATAATTCACCAGGTTTCACAATTTTAATTATAGATATTGCAGGCAGAAGTATAAGAAATATTTATACATATTTCTTGTGGTGTGAAAGACAAAAAACTCTGAATCCATGTGTTTACCAACAGCACGTTAATTGCAGGCTGTTGATGTACATGTAAGGTCTTGTTTAATCAGGGTTAGCTAATCCTAAATTAAATATAATCAAGAAAATATTAAATTGCTTAATGTTTAGCATCACATTTCCTTCATTTACATAAAACTAGCAAAGTAATGTTTAGTCATTATGCGGCATCTGATCTGAAGGAGGGGGAATTTAGCTGGTACTATACCTCTAAAGTTTTACTGTCACATTGAAGTTTATTAATGTTTAGCCCACTTAAGGCACATTAATATGGAGACGTAAGATAACTCTGTCCTGTTAACAAATTAATCAAGCACTAAATATGTCTTGATGAAGGATCCGCAGAGAATATATATGAAAGCTTACTAGGGGCATGAGGTTTGTATGACAGAGATACAGACCCTGAGCAAATGAGGACCATGTTATAATTTTGCTGCATGCCTGTCTACCTGGTATAGCATGGGTAACACCCAGGGAAATGGCTAAGCAGCTGTAGGTTGACCAGTGCCCCCCACATGTTCTGGAGAATGAATGAGTCAAGGCACTGTTAGAGTCCAGGGTTCCAGTAAAAAGACAGCAGAGCTTCCTGGGTTGGAAGTGAAAATAATAATTAATAATAATAATACAAGGAATGGTCTATCAGAGATTACTTATTGTTTGGTAAGGCAGAAAATGAAACTAAAGTATGACTGAGTGTCACAGTTCCATCCATTGTTACGTTCCCGAAATGGTTAAAAGTCATTGGGGCGAATTCAAAGACAATATGGTCTAAAATAATGAAGGATCTTAGGAAGAAATTTTTAAAAATCAAACACATAGTATATGTTTAAAAAGATGAGATCTACATGTATGTTAATATTTTTACTTCAGGGAATAAGTACGTCATGAAAATGAAAGTAATTACTTCACTGTCTTTTGGCCATTCTAATCTATTTATTTTGTATATCATCTAAGCTATTCTTTGAAAAGTCTTTCATGCCCCTCACCTTGACGTGACTGAGCATCCTGACTCAGAAAGGGACACAAGATGAATGTCTGAGTAGTATTAACAAATTAAATAGGGGCACTTACATTTTTCTGATGTCTTGAGACCACTTCAAGTTTAAGTTATACTGGGATTAGCACAGTGAAAAAAAAAATAGAAATAATATCTCAAAATAATGTATGTATGAACTCATACTGAGCATTTATTCTTCATCCCATAGACTGTTATCAAAATGTTGACATGGACTCTTTTGTTCACGATACAACTTGAATCATGCAAGATATAAAACAGATTCCAACAAAACCAAAGTAAACCACAGTATTATGCAACTCACTGCCATAAATCAGGAATCTAAAGTAAATCCGAATTGTTTTAGTCAAGTTATGAAATATTGTTTCTTTTTTATTAAATAATTGTTAAAGAGAAATTTGCCGTCGTTCAACCACAGTAGAAATAGACTGTCAGTATTTCCTGTTTAATGAATGTTTAAGAAATAGTGAAAGACTTTGATGTATAAAAAAGCAGCTAAGGAGGATATGAATTAATATTAAGAGCTACCAGACACATCTGTATACACAAGGTCCTGAATGTGGGTCGAGGCAATCCCAAGCACAAATACAGGCTGGGCAGAGAATGGATAGAGAGCAGCTCTGAGGAGAAGGACTTGGGGGTATTGGTGGATGAGAAGCTCAGCATGAGCCGTCAGTGTGCGCTTGCAGCCCAGAAAAAGTCAACCATGTCCTGGGCTGCATCAAAAGAATCATTAGCAGCAGGTCAAAGGAGGTGATTCTTCCCCCCTGCTCTGCTTTCGTGAGACCCCACCTGGAGTGCTGTGTTCAGATGTGGGGCCCCCAACATTAAAAAGACATGGACCTGTTGGAGAGAGTCCAGAGGAGAGCCACAAAATTAATCAGAGGGCTAGAGCACCTCTCCTATGAGGACAGGCTGAAAGAGTTGGGGTTGTTCAGCCTGGAGAAGAGAAGGCTCCGAGGAGACTTAATAGCAGCCTTCCAGTACCTGAAGGGGGCCTACAGGAGAGATGGGGAGGCACTCTGCATCAGGGAGTGCAGTGAGAGGACAAGGGGTAACAGGTATAAGCTAAAAGAGGGTAAATTTAGACTAGACATTAGGAAGAAATTTTTCACTGTGAGGGTGGTGAGACACTGGAACAGGTTCCCCAGGGAAGTTGTGGATGCCCCATCCCTGGAGGTGTTCAAGGCCAGGCTGGATGAGGCTTTGAGCAACCTGGTCTAGTGGAGGGTGTCCCTTCCCATGGCAGGGGGGTTGGAACTTGATGATCTTTAAGGTCCTTTCCAACCCAAACCATTCTATGATTCTATGATTCTATGATTCTATGATTCTATGATTCTATGATTCTATGAGTGTTAATGCATGCATGCATATTAAAAGCATTCTCCCTCTATCGTAAATACAAGATCTATTGATTCAAATTTAAAGATAGAAAAATTAAAATTAATAAGTCTTTTCTTTCTAAGTAATGAAAATAATTGATTAACTTGTGGATAATGGCTGATCTTCATTGGGAGCAATTTCTAAAAATCAAGATCAGATATCTTAGTTTTCATGGCAGAATTTGATACAAATAAAAATTAATTTGGGGTAGTATTGTGTCTGGGTTTTATGGAAAATCAGCTTAGGTGACCATAGTGGTTTCTTCAGGCGTTAGATTCTACAAGTAGCATTCATTGAATAATGAAGAATCACAGGATTTCTTCAGCATTTAACTGACTGTTAGGCAGACTTGCTTTGCTTTCACACACACACACTGTAATAATTTGCCAAACAATTATTGCAACATGGCACATAGAGCACTATGATTGACTTTCACGGCAGCCAACAACCAAAGATGCCTTTCACTCAGTAGCAGAGTGTGGTAACAAATAAGCATTACTTACAAGGAGTGTTATAACTTCCTGTTCTATTAACTATAGCTCATTTGTACATAGACTATTGTCAGAAATCAATGATACTAGTACTATGCGGAAGCTGTATATTGATATTCATTTTCCTCTGAAACATCACTATATTTTATGTCTCTCTCATCTTGGGCAACCAACTCCTTGGCTTGTGCAACTCAATAGAGTTTCAGTGAAACTGCAGAGTGATAGATACATACTTATTCTTATATACACACACACAGGCACGCATACACATCCATATTCTTTTTTACCTTGGACTAGATTTTCTACTATAAAACTTTTGTAAAGTAATGCTATACACAGTATAGCAGAATGTCTGCAGGGATAATTTGCATTCTTAAAGTGTTCCTGGTCATATTGTTTTATACAGCCACTACTGTTTCTCTAAGCAGCAACTCCTATGTTTTTAATGGTTTTTTTCAAGGCTGTCTGTTCCCTGAAAGGAGAATTTTACACCCAACTGGATTTTTAAGAATAAGAGTTGACTACAAAAGGTCTGGCAAAATGTCAGTGTGCTCTTCATAAACTTTCAATCATTCACCTTTTTACTTTTTTATTGCCTTTTTCACTTCTCTCTTGTCTTTTCCCAATACGCAGCTCTTTGTTTTTCTCTTGATAACTGGGGGTTTCCAGCCAACACCCAATCCACTTAACAGATGGCTGGCAGGCAGAAACCAGATGTGTAGTGAATCCGTGTCCAACATTATGACTTTGGCTCAGTTGCATCCATGGCTTTTCTAGGCAAGGATCCCAGATTTCAAGAACCCTGCCTTCATCCTCTCTTGGCTTCAAGTATGTTGTACCAGAGGGACTGACACAGAAAACAGGCTAATGGTGACTGATACGGCATATGCAGAAAGGCTCCAAATCGCAAAAAGGACAGTCTCTGACACACTCATCTCAAATACAGTCAGGATTCTCTTTAAACACTCTTAGTCCCTTTTAGATCTAAAGTTTCAGAAGCAATAACAACATTCATGAGTGTCCAAGCTGGTGCGCTGGGTGGTTCTCACCAAACTTTTGCTGGAACATGCCCATGACCTTGAATGCATGCTATATAGGTTATAATAAGTGATGGTCACTTAGTGTCAGAAAATTTTTTGTTTCTCAAATCTGATGTGGAAAAAACCCTCCCCATGGTTCCCTGCTCTGAGTGATGGTTGTAAATACACAGGAAAACGGACACAGCAGTTAGTATGTAAAAGCAAGTTCATGTAATATAGAACAGTTTGCACATCCTCCTTGTGGACCAGGGGATTTTCTTTTTTTTTTTTTTGCAAATGATCCCAACTACTATAAGCGCCTTCTGCAGCTGATATAGATAATTAAGAACCATTTACTGGTGGAAACTAAGTGCAAATAGATTAAATGAAGTTGATCTGGAGTGCTTCTTATAATGAGGCAACAATCCTGAAAGACTTGAGACTGAAATTTTTTTAAGTGTAAAAGTTAATTTTTATATTTACCATCACAGTTGTCATGGCCATATAGATAATTTATTAGAAATGATTTATTATATATTTGCAGACATCTTTGGGAAGTCTTAGATGGTTAGTTAGGAACTGTATTTTTGAGAACTGCCTATTTTTGCATCAATATACAATTTTGCTAGCCTTTGTCTTTGTTACAAACTGTCCTCCAGAAACTGTGATTTAATTCACCTCCGTTCACGTCTAAACGCATCATAGTTCTCATATCACTGTGAAAGATGATCCTGGCTGTTGCCTTTGGTCATAACTGAATGAAGTCTCTGACATCTCAAGGGTGGAAACCTTCGAAGTCTGGGTCTGAATTTGGCAAAGCAAGATCTGAAACCTGTCAACTACTATAGCGGTCATTGCAAGCTAGTGATCAGCTAATATCAGTGAACAGCAAATTGTTGCACTCGGTCAAATGCAAAAGGAAGCAGAAAGAAAAAGTCATTTCTTTCATGGAATAAATCAGAGCAGCTTCATGTTCTTCATTAAAGCAATATTACACTAAAGGAAGGACATTCAGTCTGCTGAAAGGAAAAATCTCTAACGTGTTCCTGGCTTCTGACCGGCCCTTGCCCGGGCTGGTAACTTGCTGACTCGCAGGCAGATCTGTCATGCTTACCTAACAGAGTGGGAAGAGCCCTAATAAGACAACTTGAAACTGGTGGATTTCGTAAACTGGTTCATCAATGCACAGATGGTTTGCTACAAGACAACATCTACTTTACGTCTGCTGGAATGATTTGAAGATATTAGCTCTTTTCCTCTGTGAATGAAGGAGCTGGTCATGATGTGCTGTACTTTTCTGCCTTGTGTTCTCTTTCAACATGTCCTAATAATATCCTGATTTTATCACCATTTCTAACAGTTTCTAGCCCCCTCCCACAATCGGGACACTCACCACTAACTTCCAAATGGTATCCGTTAAGTACATTCTGTGATATGACACACCCCTGTACCTATACAGGACTTCAGAGCAGATCAGAGGAGTTGAAAAGTTAGGAAACAAGTAGCCCACAGTCTGAGAGAGTTTAATGGTGGTACAAGAAGGGGCTATGCATTTTTCTGGCTTTCAGGACTCAAAAACCTGCTCATCAGCAGTTAAACCTTTTTGACAGAGCAGAACATGATGCCCTCCTATGAATCTTAATGGATTGTACTTGGTCCACAGCAGTGTTTATAGCAAGCATGATTTTATACGTGATTTGTTAATTAAGCAAATTACTGTTAACAGCTTTCTTAAAACCCCATTACTTTCATATCAATTGACTTTTACAAATTAATATGATTAATTTAAAAAGCATGAAAAATGAGAAACAGGGCTAAGAATATACAGATGAAACTTGAGGTCACTTTTTGGATGTGGAAACAGTTTCTTCTATGAAATTTTCATTACACAACAAAAGGAAAAAATGTTGAGAGGGAGAGAAATACAGTTGGCTGTGTCAGCTTACAGTCAGCTTTCAGCTGGCTTTAAAATCACCTCAGAAAATTTGGAAATAGGCCAAACCTGACTGAAGGCTAAGATTTAAGAACCTCTTCCAAAAAATGGAAAAAAACCCCAAAACACCCAAAAAAACCAACAACTCCCCCAAAAACCCCAAAGACCAAAAACCCCAAAATGACCACCATAAAAAAAAAAAATCAACTCAAAAACAAAGGTTAGAGATTCTGTTGAGAAATTCAAAACCTGACTGGATGAAATCCAGAGCTGCTTGATCTGGCTTTGAAGTTGGCCCTGCTTTGACCAGATGATTTCCATTTCCTCTTCTATGAATCTAAGCATATAATTCTCAATGGTGAGGGTCAACCTTGGGAACACACATATAAAGGGAATGGCATTCTCTTCTATTGCTTCAGTTCGGTGAAGGAGGATTCACTTCTCAGGCATGAGTCAATAGGCTGGAAAAAGAGACCTAGCCAAGATTCTGTGATTTCAGCTGCAGGAAATAAAGGAAAGAATAGGAACATTTTTCCTGATGATGTGACCTTTATGGACCAGCAGCTAGAGACCTCTCTGTATCAGCGGCTGTACACGTTTGTAATTTGAGATCTCTGACTTGAAGAGTTTATAATTTAAGTAGATGAACCAGAAAGGAAGGGAATGTTGTCTGTATTGTTCAGATAAATAAAGTGAATTAACATCAGGCTAACCAGGAAGTCAGACGAACTGAATTTAGTTGTCAGAATCATCATTTGAAACATGAGACCATCTTTCCAATTCAGGGTTCATGAGTCAAGTATGTAAGTAATCCTGGAAACAACATAGTTCCTCTCAACTTTTTCAGTATATTTCCTTTTTCCATTTGACCCTGTGTTTATTCAGTTTTCCACATCCTTTTGTATAATTATCCAGATAACATCCTGTTCTTAGCATAGGTATCTCAGGCAGTCATAGAGGAGGGAAAAAATGTATATAATAGAAAATACGTGCTTGTCAAAAATTGGCTTGGGGACTCTGGAACCAGCACAGATCCTGAAACAGCTTTGAACTTCTATTTTTTTCTGACAATGTTTCTCTATGCATATGTAGAAAGAACTGCAAAATTTCAGCCTGCTCTATGTGTTTATTTCTCATTTTATTTTTGCAGTGAGAGACCAATTTTGGTAGTAAACTTTAGTACTGCAGGTCTGTATGTATTTGCTGACCCACTTTTCCTTGTGATAGAAATGTTTGACAGCTGAAGCTTCTCTATATCTTTAAAAAATCAAACAGTTAATGTCTTTGATGCGATATTGTACATATTCTGAACACTTGTAGGATGTTTTAATTTCAGATTCCAGAGGAAAGTATTGACCTTTTAACAGCATGTCAGTCCCATTGTATCCCTTTGGATTTTGGGAATATCCCCAGATTATTGTTAGCAAAGAGTGTAATGAAATGTAGCTAACAAGTAGCCTAGTCCTCTTTGGGTCAACTGAAATAATGACAATAGAGTATTAAACAAATGAGTAAATGAAATACAGGTGTTCCTGACTTTGCCAATCTCAGCTGCAGATGGCTCTAATTCCCTTTCCTATTTCTAGATGCCTTCGTTATGGTAGTATTCATTATTATGTCCTTTTCTGAATTATAAAAATATATTATCAGAGGGAGCAAAGCTGCTCAGTCACATCTGTATTCATATTCCTATTTTTACCATTGTCTTCCTTCTGTCAGAAGATTATTAGCAGTTTGCACTCAGTTCCTGCAAAGGTCCTAATGCCTCTAGTCTTGCAAAGTAGAAGTCTCATTTCCCCAGGAAGAATTCTTACATGATTCAAGATTTTGTCCTTTATCTTGGAGTACCTGTTCTCTTGTATAATGACTATGGATTGTGCCCACAATGAAGTCCCAAGTTTCAGTACTAATCAAAATAGGATGGTAGCACCAGGGAAGCGACCCTGGGACCAGTATCTCATTAATTTTTGTGGTTGGCTGCGTCTCTTCAAATCAGTGAAAATTCAGTTCTTGCCAAATGAGCTGAGACAGAGGTTCTCTTGTTGTTCTGTGTTTATAAATTCTTTACACCAAATATGGTTTGCAATGAAAAGATCATTCATATCAATACTCATAGGGACATATGAAGAAAAAGTTTCATTGTGTACAAGGAAAGGCTATTTTAACAGAGACCTGACAGGATGATCTGAGATATATTGTCATTGTCATATTGTAATGCAGAGAAGTGAAAATGGCCCCTAAAGTTTTTCAAGTACTTCTTTATTTTTTAGAAAGCTAATAGTCTGACAGAGCTATGTGTATTGGCTTAAAGAGAAAGTATCTTGCCTTTGGATAACTATGGAAGTGGAAGAGCTGAGGTTGGATATTAATTTTGTTTTTTCATCATTTAATTTAGAAGGCTTCAATGTACATTCAAACACCCATTCAAACCTCCATCCCACCATATAATATCTGAATGATGCTCCTACTGGGAAGTATCAGGGCTATGGCAGCTTCTACTGAGATACTACTCACAGTTATGGCACGAATAAAACAGCTGTATAAATGCAGTAAATTTTCATTTAAGTGTCTGTGGGTCAAATCCTGTAAAGGAGAGCACATGTGGAATAATCAAGCTGATATCTAAGGTGAAACCAAAGGAAGAGACTGAGTGCAGCATTCAGCCCTGCTGTGGTACATTGCACAGATCCCTGCTTGCAATGCAACTAGAAGGGTTTTACATTTCCTGTGAAGTAATTCTTTAAAAACAAAGCAAGGCAGCGTAAGGAGCAGTTGCTTTGTTAAGCACTGGCACAGTCTTATTCAAACAGAAATATAAAATAGAAGAAAAATGGACATAATACAGATTAAAAAAAATCCTTTAGTTGTTCTGATTTCTTTGCTGTAATTGAAAATGCCAGTCAATGCGTTACTTTCCTAAGGACTCTTGTGGTGTAGGTCTAATAATAATTTTCTGACAGAAACCTGTTCTTTTCAAAAACCATCTTTGACTGGCCCCCATTGTCATTTTTGTTTGACAATGTGGATGAAATGCACCATTTCTCTTCCTCTCTTTGTCATTCCCCTACTAGAGGAGGGTGCCTGTGCTTGTTTGCTTCGCATTAATCCCTCTGTGACCTCAAGAAGTGGAGAAAATTAGCTCATACTGAGCATTGTGCTACTGCAAGACGACTGAGCCTCGGGATCTAACCAGGCTCATTTAAAGGAACTTCAAGTGTATTCACACAACACTGCAGACTGCAGTATAGGCATATCCTGAGTAAAGTACTAGGAAAGATTTAAAGAGTTTCTTCGTATCTTGTGTCTTGGGAGTTATAAAATGAAAAGAAAAAGGAGGGATCCAGGAGGAAGATGTGTTTCTGGAAATTGCAGGCAGCAGTTTGTCAGTGAAGTTTTATTTTGTTATTCATGTCTGTCTGTTTCAAACAGTAAATCATGCTCAGAGGCAACAGGCCTTTAAAGGACTTGGCTGTGGTACTTGCTTCTTTTCCCTAAGTTGATGAAATAGCTCCAGTTCAAATACTGTTTCCTGATCATGCAAATCGAGGCAGACCAATAGGACAGCAGAACTGCAATATATACTGATGTCTCTGGCCAGATTTTGATGGCACTCGCTGTAGGGAAAAGATCCTCTTTCAGAAAAGCCATCATTGCGTGTGACCACAGCAAAGTGACCCCAGATTTCTAGCAGTGTAGCTAAAAGCGGTTTGTCCCACCAAGGGTATCACCCATATGGGCCAGAATCCTAGTCATTAGGGTGTCTCATACGTCGAATAAGTGTCCAGAAGCTTGGTTTAGTTTGTTTTTTT
>VZTO01013006.1:11669-29952 GCA_013400615.1 Syrrhaptes paradoxus | reverse complement strand
AGTCAAGAGCAAGACACCTGCTTGAAACTCAAATTACTTGAGACTAGTCAAATGGGACACCCTTCAGCAACACCCAGTCCTTTAGCTTATTTGCTATAAAACAGATCCTTACATTTTAAAATTAGAAAGGACATGTACAGTAAAAGCAATGTCTTGACACATAATCATGCCCTAACTAAAACCAATTCAGTGTTAGCCCTTTTAACTCACTTGAACCTTATATATACACTAAATCATCATTTATTCATATCAGCAATAAGTTTGGGGCATAAATGCAATTAAGACATCTAATTGTGGTGGCTAGTTCAGAAGTACTGTTCTAAACTGGAGCATACATTCAAATTCACAGTTGAAGCAAATCCATACATTTAAAGAACATTTAAGTGTTCTCATCTTTCTCTCTTCTCCCTTTCTTAAAAGAATGGGGTCAAGTATTGGGTAGTTAAAAACAAGCAAAAGGATATATGTCCTTGCAGAAGACAAAACTAGCATCTGAGACTTCTTGCCACTTGGAATTAGACATCAGATGTTTACGCAAGTTTAAAAATGGGCTATAAAAGTCAGTAACAAAAATATGCACTGCTGCCTATTAAATAACACTAATATTTCTAGGAAAAGAGCTGAAAAACCCCAAACTGGAACACTGCAGAATTCATGCACTTCTCTAGACAGCTACTGTAAGCCACTTTGAGACACAGGCTGCTAGACTACAAAGGCACACAAATTTGTTCGTACTTGGGATTGATGTTATATTCACTTTGTGTTGACAGTTTTTCTTTAATCTTAACACTCATTGACTCAAGGTGTCAATTGAAGTGAACCCTTCAGAACGTGCATCTTAAGGAGAAAAACTTAAAGAGATAAAATTGTACTTAACATACAAGAGAAGAAATTAAGGCTTAGCTTTAAGGATTAGCTTCAGAATAGTTGTAGCCTCACATGAAAACCTTACTGCAGGAAACAGTTTTGTATTCTCTGACTAATGCGTCTCTTCTTGAACGATTTATCCATAAGTCATCTCTACGAAATCAGTTACTGAGGAGTTAGAAATAGAGTTTGGTATTCAATATTACAACCAAGATAATTGTCATTACTTTTAAGAAAATCTTATCTTTGAAAAAGTTTGTGCAAAGTCAGCATTAATTTTGGTCCTTTGTGCAGTTTACATATTGTTACAAAATATAAAATTACATTTTAACTACGCAGATTTATAATGAGGAAAAATTAACTTGAGTACATCCCACATTGCTAATACTACTAGTGGTGAATACATTACTTACTCAACATTGACAGGTACAAATAGAAGATCATCTGTCAAGGCTTCACTGCAGTCATCAACCGTGAAAGTAGTCTCAAGTCTGTCCACCATGGTAGGACTCAAGATTTTTCGAGTCTGTGGATCTCTTAGAGGAGTTTGAAAGCTTACCTTTAAGAAAAGGGGGTGGAGGAGAAGGAAAAGGGAAGAACATGAACACCACAGTATTTGCAACCTCCAAATACAATATGCATTCAGTAGCAGAGATCATAGAAGGTGAAAGAACGTAATCAATACAAAAGCAAAAGTTTACCTTCATAGCTTTTGCCACACTTTTTGGTGGCATGTTTTCTTTCTGGGAGAGGCGTAAAATAGAAGGTCTCCCTGTAGGTTCCGGTGGTGCAAAGAAAAAGGCACAGTCTTCCGCTGTTAGATCATCACTGATGTTTCCTCCGTTTTCTCCATTTTTTTCATTTAAAATCTGCAGACTCATTCTAGAATATCAACATATACAACATCACAGCATGAATGAGAGGGTGTGGTCTGCCAGATGCATTTTCAGATAACCAAAGTTGGAAAGCCTGGCACTGTCTGCCAAAGATTAACAGCTTCAAAAGAAGCTTTAGAAGTATAAATGCAGCACTCCATAGACCTGCTGGTTTTTTTTAGGGGTCTAGAAAATTGTTGATATTATGCTTTCCACAGTTAACATCATAACTTTAATAATTAAACTGCCTATCCTTTAAAGGGAGCTCTGTCATTTGCAAGTTTCCTCATTCCCAACCCCTTAAAGCCAATAGTGACTTACATTCATGTCTCGTCATAGGGCATCTAGCTAAGCAAAATTACAGCTTTTACAAGGGGCAGATGACAATCATTCCTCTATTTTATTCACATGGTCTCATTACTACACTGTACATCAGCAAAATGCCAAACCAAATTTGGTTAGTTAGGGTGTGTTTAGGATCAGACTCCTGAATAAAATTATTATTTTTCCTGCACTGTCTGAAGGTGTGCTGCTTTTGTAAGACGCATAGTACTTAAAAATCCTTTGCAGCATAGACGTTATTGGTATGCAAATCCAAAAAAAAATGGTGATTAAAAAGGTATTTCTTAAATATTATTCTTACATTGGACATGCACAAGCTTTAGTAGACCATATAGGCTGATCTAATCTTACAAGTATTTCAGGCGTGAAGGACTTGAAACTAGAGCTTGTATCACATCCAAGATCAAGGATGTGAATGAAGATCACATTTCAGGTATCTCAGGCAAGCCAGCACATCACAGGTACTTGAACTCTATCTACCTTTTATTCCTATTGGAGACTCCACTATTTTTAAAGGTTTAACATTACTACTCAGTGATGCTACCACTGTTTCTTTAAAACAGAAATAGACAAAAACAAAACAAAAAAAAAGGATCAGAGCACAGAAGGGGTGTTAAGCAAGATCTAGGCATAAGCACTGTCCATGAAGGATGACCCCTGAGAAGCACAGTTAGTTACCTGTCCAACCACTAACAAAGCAATTTGTTTCATAAGAACTGATGTGTTATCTTGTACCACCTATGCAAGATAATGGGTATCATTAAGTGGAAGAGATGCTGAATTTCTGCAATGGATAACCATTCCAAATGATCTCAAATGTTTGATTTGACCAAACAGCTAATCCTTAATTCATTTCTTCATCCTCCATCACGCAGTCAAGATTAATCCAGCAAATCAGCTGAGAGACTCCACATGATTGTCTTCATTGCCATAAAGAGGTAGCAAATATATTCCCACTGAAAACTTTAAGTCATGTTTTCAGTCTTATTGCCCTTATCTACTGAAATTTCTGTATTTAAGTCTCTGCACACATTTCATACTGCACTGAACTCAGCTGCTTTGTCTGAGAGCTCAACAACAGCACTTTTAATCAGCAGTGGAATGCAAACAACGGCTACAGAAGCAATGGTGTGCAAAGCACGCCTGTATTAGTTATTTCTTCAGTCCTTCTTTATTCTTAAACATACCCATACTTTAGACCAAATTATTATTAAGTATTTTTACATTAACAGCTTCTGCAACTTGAAGTGAGCATCATTGTTTTCCTTCATTCCAAACCAAAATTGAGACAAGAGATCAAGTGGATCCATACAGACTGTAGTAATTTACCGTGATTACTTTAGAAACAAAGCCTAGGACATGAGAAAGTTCACAACACCTTCTAGAACAAGTTCTATAAGCAGAGGAGGGTTTTTTGGAAACTTCCTCAGGTTTATCATGGAGCTACTTGTGCATTATTGCTGAACCAAATTCAAGAGCATTAAAATACCCAATAAATTGACACCATATACATATACCACATTTGTCCTGCATTTTAGATATTTAATCTAAAAAACAAAGTCCTTTCTAAGATTAAACTATTAAAAGTCATTCAGTGTTATTTAAAATATTTTCAACCAAGATTTGATCAAAAACCTATTTCATAAGTTCATTAGCTAGTAGCTGTGACAAAAGTGAAAGGGGAAGGGAGGCTTTATTAAAGACATCTTTTTGTTTAAAGTGGTCAGTGTCCAACATATACAAGCAAATATCTTGAAAGGCAGCAAGTTTTCCCACTCTGGCCAATCAAAGTTCACAAAAATGAAACTGTTCCATGTTTTGGAATAAGATTTGTCCAGGCACAACCAGTAAGCTGTCATTCTGTATTGAGAATAAACATAAATCCAGTGATATCAGATAATTAAACCTCAGGTATATACAATGTGTAAATTGAGGGCTTCATGGCAACTACCTGTTGTCTAATGATCACTAGGGCACAACATCCAAAACACATCTGATCTCAAATGCCTAAGAAAGCCACTGAACATACAGGGCAAAGATAGAATTTTCCTACTTAATTATCCTTCAGAACTCCTCCAGCAGCTACGACACAGAGCACTTCTCACAGACAAAGTAACTCAGTACGTGCTGGGAATATTTCCACGCAAACTGACACAGAGCTGACTGCTGTCTATTTTTTTATTGCAAACATCTCAATTCAGAACAAATAAACATTCTTCTGGTTAACTGACTCCTTCAAAATCACAACTTTCCCCTAACTACAGTAGTGACCCGACTCTCAGACCATTTGAGAAAGGGGAATTCGCAGCAGTCTTAGCCAAAACCAAGCTTGGGAGGCAGCTGATGCAGAGCCCCAGCCCAGCCGGCCTCCTTAACCCCCCCTCGGGGCCCGCAGCTCGTTGCGGAGGAACAAAAGCTGCCCTTGGCCTTCAGCGGCTGAGCCAGGGGCAGCGCTCGGGGCGGGAGGGCAGTGCAGGGGCTGCTCCGGGCCGGGCAGGGCAGGGGAGAGGAGGAGCAGCAAGGCCGCGGAAGGCTTGGCAGGCTCTTCAGGAAAGCACCGTCCCTGCCCATCGTTACACCTAGCCTTGCTTCCAGTAAAAAAATAAATCCAAACAAAAGAGAAACCCAACATTCTCCTCCACCCGCCCCCCAATTCACCAGGGTGCCCCCAACACTCCTGAGTCGCCCTGGGCCACAAGAGTCCCACATTACCCCCCCTTGAAACTCAGCAGGGTGCCCTAAATAACCCCTGGCCACCCAGGCTGCCAGAGCCCCCCTAAACCCCATAAAGCCCCCTCAAAACACAAAGAGATGCTCTCAAGATCCTCCTGAGCCCCACCTTACCCCCAGACTCATGGGGGAGTCCCAAGCTCCACTCCCTTCACCCTCACTCCCCCCAATCACCCCCAAGCTTTCCACTCTACTTCATCCCAAAACTCACACAAGTTCCCTCCAGATCTTTTAGTCCCAAACTCAAAAAAGGGCCCCTGAAATCCCTCGACAGCATCTCCCCCCAACTCCACACCACCCTCAAATTTACAGAGGGAGTCCCCGAGCCTGTGTATGCCCCCCCAGCTCCACACCACCCTCAAGCCCACAGAGGGAGTCCCCGATCCTGTCCTCCCTCCAGCCCCACGCCACCCCAAAGCTCACAGAGGGCCCCCGAGCCCGATCCACCCTCCCTACCCAGCCCCACACCACGCCCCAACCTCAGAGAGGGAGCCCTAGAGCCTGCCCCTCCTCTTCAGCCCCACACCACTCCCAGACTCAAACCCAGCGGGGCAGCCTGCAACTCCTCACACAATCGGAGCTGCCCCTTCCCCAGCACTCCCAAGCGACTCACCTGCCAACAGAGCCCGAGTGCGAGCTTGCAAGGCGCTCAGCTGAGGCAACACAGCGAAACTCAACAAAAAAACCCCCACCCACAACTAAGTCACCGCCACAGGATTTCAAATCTCAACGGCAGCCCGGCGCGCGAATGAGGAAACGGCATTCTGTACGGGTCCGCCAATCAGAAAAGCGCCCTGCGTGGGGGCAGGAACAACCACCGCCTTTCTCTGGTGAGCCCTCGCGCGAGTTCGCTCGCTCGCGGGGCATGCCGGGAAGTGGGCTGCGCTGGGGTCGTTCTAGAGCCTCAGTGCCGCGAACAGCAGTTGAATGTCTCTGCGTGGGTCGGCCGGTAGTGGAGTCTCGCTTCAGACCCACGCTCGAGGAAGCACTGACCGGCTTTTAGGGGAAAAATTCTGTGTATGGTGTTCTTTGGAAAGAACCATGTGAAGTATTGCTGCTAGTCCAAGATCAGGCCCCACAGGACTGAATTGTCTCAGGGGGAAGAGATTTGTGTCTGCAAATCCTGAGGTAAATTTTTCCACCCTTGGGCTTGAAATTTTAGAAAAGCAAATTCTCCGTACCCAAAACCTTTTGTAGTGGAAGGAGTGAAGTAAGAGGGCAGGGACAAAGTGCTGAAGGCCCATATGGATTTTTACGGGCCTCAGTGTGCCTCCTGGGCATCATCTGTTGCCTTGCCTGGTGGCCAGGGGAGTGCCAGGCAGGCACTTGCCCATCCTCTGCTCTGTGCTGCACACACGCTGATTTCCCCACAAAGCAAAATGGGGCCAGAATTTGGGATGTAGACTCCCAATGTTTTTGTAGGTGCCTGAAGAATAGGAAGAATTGGGTCTGGGGCCTACACTGGGCCGGGCTTTGTGGAAGAGGTCAATGTAAGTAAACCTGGAGTGTCCTCTGAGACTCAGTGCTGTGGTGGGTACTGTTGATACCATTAGGATTCTTCAAGGGAAATGAAACTTGCTGATGTAGAAATTGATGCAGGATCAGCTCAGGAGCTGGAAAACTTCTGGAAGAAGAAGCTCCACACATGAATTTTGGTTCCATTCAGAGGTCCACGTTGATAAATAAATCCATGTGAACTTCCATCGTGTTCAGGCCTCTTGGACAACTGTCTTGTACAGCTGATAGAGCATTTTGCCTCTCTTGCCTTCTCACAACATAAACCCGTCAGTGCCCTGCAGCCCCAAGTACATCCACAACTTCTGTTACTCTGCTTCAATAATGTTCTGAACAAAACCACGGAAAAGAAAACTTGCTGCTTCACAACCTGATTTTTATTATTAAATAGTCCATTCTGGAAATTAAAACAGTCCTCACAGTTGAGTCATTAGCAACAATTACATGACTGTTAAAACAATAAACTTGCAAACAGTTATGTCTTTTTGAATGAAATATGATGCTTGTAATCCAAGCACAGTTTTACTGATGCCTCTGTCTTATTCAAGTCACTAAACCGCTGTGAATTCCCCATCTCCATCAACAGCAGTAACACATCAGCCATCTGCCAGCGTAATATTTCACATTCTGGGGGCGGCATTTTCTCCTGACTTAGTTCCCCATCAGTAGCAGCGTGTAACATTGCATGCTGCTTTCTCTGCTGTGCTTCTCCAATTATGCAATTTCCCCTTTCTCTCAAAGAGACAAATATAGCAGTTTATGGTTATTACAGGGTGCAAGCAGGGGGTTTGTTGCATTCTAAGGGCAATGGCGATTCTTGTGGCTATTACTATTTGTATTTCAGTAGTAACCAAAGATCCCAGTCAGCCCTCTCCCTTTACCATCTTCAGGAGTGTACAAACATGTCTTAAAATGTCTCCGTTTAATGCCTTTTAAGATCTTAGGGCCACCTTGATCATTCTCTGAAGAAAATGTTAAAAGTACACTAAGAAAAATGAAGTTTTTTCAGTAAAACAGGCCACTTGCTTGTTTCAGAAGGATGCTGCCCTCACCCAGCAGAGCTCTTTTACGTTTAGAACTGAATTAGTTTCTTTTTCAGGCCTGTGATGCACAACCTTAAAAGTTTATAAAGCGTGAGGCCACAGGGAGGGTCGGCTACTGGGAGATCCGAGTCCCGACCAGCCCTGGGGAACCAGCGGCTGAGGGAGACGGTCGGTGCCCACCTGGAGCGAGGCCGGGGCCGCGCGGGCTCGCCACGGGGGAGGCTGGCACGGAGAAGCCCCGAGCCCACCAGCGCCCGGTCCGTTCGCCCCCCCGCACACAGCCGCGGCTCCGCCCCGGCGGAACTGCCGCCTCGGCAGCGCCCACACCGGCGCTGCGGCGGGAACTACCGCTCCCAGGGAGCCGCGGGGCGGCGGCGGGCCGGAGCCGTGCCGGGCCTCGGCGGGAGAGGGGCGCAGCATGGAGAGCCCGGCGGTGACCTTCACGCTGGCTTACCTGGTGTTCGCCGTCTGCTTCGTGTTCCCGCCCGACGAGGTGCGGTCGGTGGGGCTGACGGTGCAGAGCCTGCTGGCCGGCTGGCTGGGCAGCGAGGACGCGGCCTTCGTGCAGTACCACCTGCGGCGCAGCACCGGCACGCTGCTGGCACACTCCCTCCTGCCTCTCGGTGAGCCCCGGCCGGCGGCGGGAGGGATGGAGGGCCCGGTGGTGGGGAGGGGTCCCCACGGGAGAGTCACCGGGGAGAAACGGGAGGTCTCGGCCTAGCGGGTGTGAAAGGCAAAGGGTGTCTGTGCTTGGGAAGCTGCTGTGCCCGGCGGGAGCAAGGGGGTTCCCCACTAGTGTCCGTATTCTGGGTGCGGGCAGGTGTGGGTGACTCAGATTGCACTGTACATCTTGGAAATCAGTATTTTAGTGTCTCTCAAGCTTCTTTGCAATATACACCCTAAACTTTAGTTGGTTGCATTGGACTACATGCAATTACAAAGGAATAGCATTTAATCAGCAAATTCAAATCAGCTTTCTGTAGCCATATAATTCTGCTAATATTAAGTGTCATCTTACAGGTAATTTTATTTAACCTTTAAGTTCAAATCAGCTCCATTTAGCTACATAATTCTGTTAAAAATAGGTGACAGGTAAGCATTTATCTCAGATTGCTTAGGACAAGACTTGAATTCGAGTTATCATCCAAAACTACAATAGCTCTCCTGGAGGTGAACTCACTGGTTGGGTCAGGGTATGTGTATATGGGTCAAGGCTATGTGTTTATGCATGTACTTAATTGCCTTCTAAAAGTAAATCATCTTCCTTGCAGGTTATTACCTTGGTATGTGCTTTGCTGCACCTGAAAAACATCTTTGCTTTTTCTACCTGGCTTCAAAAGGATGGAAAACTTTCTTCTTCTTCGCTGTTCTCTTTCCAGCAGTCACCAGTGCCCTGGCATATTACTGGTCACAGAAAGGCTGGAATAATCATCCGTTTGCCCGAACACTTGCTGTTCATGCTCTCCCACACTTGGGTTGGAAGGCAGTAGCTTCTTCCATCAATACAGAATTTAGGAGAATCGACAAATTTGCTACCGGAGCCCCAGGTGCAAGGGTGATTGTTACGGACACGTGGGTGATTAAAGTGACCACCTACTGTTTGCACGTTGCACAGCAACAGGACATTCGTTTGACGGTGACAGACTCCAGACAGCATGAACTTACCCCAGACTCAAATATGCCTGTGCAGTTCCTCACCATCCGCGTTACCAGTAATAATCCCTACGTGAAGGCATTTGATATCCGGTAAAACAACTATTGTGTTATGTTTTTTATATATATATATATATGTGATATTTGATGGTGCTAATGGAGTGCTTTTGTGGCAGATCTGAATATTCCTTGGGTCTCATCCCTTCCTTTTTGCTCCCTGCCTGCTGTTCAGAGATGCTGTATGCACCATTCTGCCATGCAGTGCAGTGAAGAAAGGTTGTTCAGAGAGATCCATACACCTGCAGTATTGAATGCACAATGGTTAAACAGAGGGACTGCCCTGTTTGATCCATTCTTAGGAAGAGGATTGTGCTGGATGCAGAAAGAAGTAACTGGAAAAACTTAGGTGAAAGATGAACAGGAATGAAAGGGAGAATCTTTGCTCTTCCAGACTTTGGGGGAGGAGAAATAGTTATTTGTCTAAAACTGGGTGTTCACCCATGACTTTTTTTTTTCCCCCTCCTGCTCAAGGCTCATAATTTTGTTGCTTCTGAGAAGAGTTCTCTCTGAGCTACTGCAAGCTCACTACTCATAAAGCAAGCAAGTGATTTTGGTCCATTTCTGTGTTATTGTAGCAGTAAATGATAGCAGACATGGTGTGAACTGTTAGGGCTTGTTTTCCAGGGGCCCGTGCTATTTTTTTTAGCAATCTACTATGTAGCTAGGCAAAAGTACAAGTTCTGCAGAAACCTGTAATGCTGATTAGAATAGTGTTAAAGTTTTTGTTGTCATTGTGTCATTTAAAGGAGTACACAAAGCCACGCTAATGGTCCTAAAAGTATATAATTGAAAAGGCATTTGGGTGTCTGCTGTAAATTTGTATGTCAGAAGCATTTATTTACTAGGTAATTAAAAGCGGGCAGATCACCAGACTTGTAGGTGAGCAGAGGGGTCCTGGCAAGCATGAGGAAGGCATAGAGATGTTTGTGTTAGGTATCTAGCTGAACAGAGCTGAGACGTTAGTTGAGGTAAGGATGACAATCCTAAGATTTTTATAGACCTCTGAGAGTGGTGACCAAATAAGTATTAAACAACTGATGATCTTCTTTTGTGTTTCAGTGCCAGAGTGATAAAACTACATCCCCAGCTGAGAAAATAATGGCTCCTCTGGCAATTCCTTTTAGGGAAAAAGAATCCAAACCCCAAAATTTTAATTTGTGGCTAAACAGAACAGCACCAAGCAGAGTGTTCAAAAGTTCTTGTAAGAAGATGAGTCAGAAATAGCAAATCTCTGCTAGAATGCAGTCATACAGGATTTAAGAAAAGTGCTATAGGACAAAATTCCCCTATTAAGGATATAGGATCATTGTATATATCCAGAAACAGATTTAGATACAGTGGGATGTTTCGGGAAGAAAAATGCTTTTGTGTAGGCAGGACATGTTTCTCTGCATGTTCAATGTGTATTTTTCATCTGGATACAAAGGTGTCTGTTACTGGTTCAGATAGTATCTGGTAACAGACAACATTATCCTGTAATAGTTAAAACAATAGAGACCACCGGGAGCTAAAGCTACGCTCACATTTCATTGCACTAGGCTACAGAAACTCAGCGAGTGGTGGGAAGAATGAGGAATTTCAGGGCTTCTCCATGAAAGCTGTTTAACGAGTGGAAACATCGAGCCACGGAGTTCTGAATCTACAGTTCAGAACTGTTATATTAAAAAGGGGTAACAGCAGTGATGTGTCACTGCAGGATCTGCACGAGGTCTCTGTGGGCCTTGCTTAGAGAGACCTAGTTTGAAACACAGCTTGCTACAGCCTTAAATGAAAGTGTAAATCACATTCAGCAGCTGTTTGTAACCTGAAATTTCAGGTTTTATCTAAAATTATATAATAAAATTGCAGAAACTGGTATGGACTTACATTCTTCTGATGTACTATATCACCATGTGATACATGCAATAGTGACATAACTCAAATTTCTGTCCTCAGGAGTTTAAACTAGAATTTAGACAAATAGGCATTAAAAGGGTGAATAAAAATTGTGCATGCAGTACTTTACAGTTAAAGCATGACTTATGTCTTTGTATTGCTTTTGTTCATGCGGATTACTTCAGTAAAAGAAAACAGAATACTCACTGTGTATTTATTCTGACTAATATGTACCAACCTACATAGCTTTCCATGGATTCACTTCTTTGACATTAAACTCTGCAATGTACTATCAAGGTATTCGAATGGATAATCATCGTAACATTTTGTTCCATCTTTTCTTCTTCAGGTTGAACTCCACAGAGTATGGTGAGCTCCGAGAAAAGCTCCGTGCTCCCATCAGCAATGCAGCTAATGTTGTGATCCATCAAAGCCTTAGTGATTTATTTCTAGAAACCTTTACATCTCTGGTGGAAATTAACCAGTCATATTCTGTTCCAAGCACTCAGGTGAGACTTTCTATCCATGTGAGACTGTAATAATTACACTTTTCAATATAGGTGAGCCTGTGATTACTGCGTAATTGATAATCCTTTACTTAGGGTCCTAGTGCAATTTCTTAAGGTCTGCACAGCAGGGCTGACTCCAGTCAGACTGGCTTGTTGGTGATGCCTGAACCAAAGTGCTGGTCACTCAGGGCAGGTGCATTCGTCACAAGGGCTCACCATCCATTTCAGTAAACGTAATAAAAGTAGTTCTGGCTGCTGCTTCTGCTTCTTCTATGAGGAGACATATTATATTGTGAACATTAGATTTTTTTGAGACATGAGAAATAGTATAGTGGAAGAAAGTTCCCTATAATAATTTCCATAAAAAATTTTACTTGAAAACATTTGGAAACTGTGAGGTTACATTTCCAGAAAGTTTATGGGGAGCTAGAATCACAGCTGTTGTTGCATTCTCTAGGCAGTTTGTTCCATTACATCTTGCTTTTCTAGACAGCCAGGTTTTGCTGGATCTTCTGCTGAAGTAAATTAATTATTCTTAATTGTAAATAATGCCATGGAGTCCTTCCTTCAGTAATATTTGTGGAGACCTGGTCATTATTATACTTGTGCAGCAATTGTATATGTAACTAGAGCACTGTTCAATGTACCAGAGGTAACTAATTAAACTAGTTCTGGTGACCTCACAGCGAGTCTGTCAGATGTTTTAGCTAATGGAGTGAGTACGTGGTATCTTTGGTAGTGTCATCCAGCTTATATAGTGTCTGAGAGAGTTGCTTTCTTGCAGAGCTTTTAATTTGTGACACATTTAAGTGTCAGCTGAGCTACTGAATTTTGGTTTGAGATGGAGTGATAAATAACATCAGAAATTATGATATGGATATCAAAAATGCAACACAGGTTTTTTCCCTATTCTGAAGCTCCATAAATAAGTTGAAAAAGTTAGTTAACCTTCTTATGTTAGAGTTTTTCCTGCCTAAAAGCTAAGGTAATCCCTAATTTCACAAGCTAAAAGCTGATGCAGCTTCTGAAAGAAGCAGTTCTGCTTCCTGCACTCTCCTCATCCTCATGTTAACAGAAGACTTTGTCTGCAATGAACCTAGTTGGGGAAAATGATTGGGGTGAAAAGAAGCACAGATGGATGATCCGCGCCCCAGTCAGCTGCCAGTGTAGTTGAACAGATGCTTGATCTAACAAGTGAAGAGACACTGGAGGTGGAACTAGAGACCGCAAAGCAGAGCTGTTTTTTGTTCCACCAATAGCAGTATGAATAGGATTCAGGTCTCCATCCCTGTTCAGTGTGCTGTCTTCTGAAGTTTTGTCAAGTTCTTGGGAGGCTTTGGTTGGAAGCCACATGGGAAATGCTAATTGTAATTTATTAATTGCAAAACTCTTCATAGCAAGATGATCTCCCTATATGCAACCACAAGTTTGTGTGGTGTAATTAACAATGGAGAAATATCAATTATTCCAATATTATCCAAGAAAAATTAAGCAAATTTCTGGTCCTTCAAGATGAGTGCCCATTGTGTTCAGTTCCGATTTCCTCTGTTATTTATGTCTCTTACTTACAAAGATGGAAGCCAGGAACAGCCATTTGCTGTAATAAGTGGTAAGAACTGTTTGCTTTTATTTTCTTTATATTGGTATGGTTTTTGAAAAACAGCATGTCTGAATTATAAAGGTAGCTGCTCGCTTACCTTACTCTGGCTTCTGTGATCTGGAAACAGGTGGAGTTCTTCAGAAGGAGAAAGAACACTTATTTTCAGTCTTTTATGTTTAATCGGCCTCATGCAGCAGTTCTGGGTTTTCTGTTTAAAGAGATATTTTGTTCTCTTTCATTAGAGGGTGTTCTGATAAAACACAGCTCTGGAGACTGAAGCCATTTGGTATCTTCTGGTGGGGCAGTTCAGCCTTAAGGGTCTGCCCAACTCAGGTTCCTTCTGCGTTTGTGCGAAGATAATTTTATAAACGCCTTTTAAGAGCAATAACAGAAACCATTCTGTGCAGTTCCTAATTTTGATGTTTTTCTCTCCTTTTAGGATCTGGAGCCATGCATAGGGTGTATGCAGACTATCGCTAACATCAAGCTCATCAAGAACTGCCAGGAGTCAAACGAAGGGGAATGCCAGCAATGCTACTGTCGTCCCATGTGGTGCCTCACCTGCATGGGCAAATGGTTCGCTAGCCGGCAGGATCAGCAGCACCCAGAGACCTGGCTGTCGAGCCAAGTGCCTTGTCCAACTTGCAGAGCCAAATTTTGCATTTTAGATGTTTGCATAATACGATGAATAATACTTGGGTATGTTTTAACTTTTTAAATTTTAATGTATTTCATAACAGATTTGGTTAAAAGGCCTGTTTGATTTGTTTGAGACTTCACATTCTACAGCGGTGCAAACACCAAAGCTTTCTTTTACAGTGTTGAAAACAGATGTAAATCTTTTCAGTTCCTCTCTGCTTTTACGAATATCTTTGTTTTTTATTCACCAGATGTCAGTTTCCGAAATTTTTTTTTTAGCCCATATTTTGCTTCCTTATGCCTTGGATGGAATAAGGGTATCCCTCTATATCTGCAGTACTATTCTGTTTTCAAGTTTTAATGTAGATTAAATTCTTTAAATTTTTAAATTTGACTTGGATTTTGATTCTCTACTAAAGGGCTAACTGAGAACATTACTTTGGTTACACTTCATTGATAATTTTGTTCTTCTTTAATCCATTTGTAAAGCTCTTATTAATCTTTGTAAGTGTTCACCAAGCAAGTACACCAGTTGTGTTCCTTCTCGTGGTCCTCTCCACTTACACAGGAGATTGATTTCTGTAGGCTAAGGTATTTAATCCCTGAAGATGTACAACTCCTGAAGGGACCTTTTATTCCATTAATCTGCCTCTAGCTGTTTTTTTGATGGATGTATTTATTTGAAACAACAGAAGGATTCAGAAACATACCCCATTTACCTATGCTGCTCCTGCTATGTGTCGTCAAATCTGTTGGTTTCCAGGAGGTACACTGCTTGGGGTTTTAATGCTCTTTAGGTGATGGGGGTTTTTTAACAGATTTGAAAGAAGTGCAGCAAACATCTGAACTGTATAAATACTCTGAAAGAGTGCTCAGCTATTTGAAAGCTCTGAGATTTTTCTGAGGGGTAACCCTTCCCCTGAAAGAGATGCCAGGATCACAAAGGTATAAGTTGCCATGGTAGATGCTCCAAGAACGACCATCATTAACAAGTTTTTCAGGCTTGCAGTTCAAAGACTGATTATAAGCAATAGTTGATGTTTTAATATTCATAGGGTACTGATGCACACTTCTTGATCTGATCTGCATCAGAATAATTTGTAAATTAAAATCAAAGCATTTCCCTTACATTTAAGAGAGCCTTACTCCTAAATGTAATGTTTAGTGTTCTAGCTGTTCATCACACCCTTCAATGAACGATTATTTGGCATACTGCTTGGTGAGAAGCCTCAAGCTGCTGAGAATGTGTATTTGACTCCTTACTTTGATCTGTGCACTGCAGGGGCTGAGATGCTGGTATTTGCTTGCTTGTGTTGTCCATCTTAGAGGGGTAGTAACCTCAGGTTGACAAGTGGGTCAAACAGCAAGAGAAAGGAATATTTTAGTTATTTGGTCTAGGAGAATAAAAGCCCTAATACTTTCCACCTGTATAATCAGAAGGATCTTATCAGTAAATCACTAACAGGTGGCATGCCAGTGGTTAACTGAAAACATCTTGATTATGATAGGGAAATGGATGGCAGGATGTTAAAAAGGGTAGAAGTACTGGAAGCCTAACTGTGGAAGAGTTCATTAGAGTCTCAGCCTAGCAAGAGGTTGCATGGTGGATACACTGGACTGCATTTAAAGGCAGCCAGCCAGGAAATGGTTACAAATGTGGCTGCAAGCCATATTTTGGAGAGGGTTAAGGAATTGAGAATGGATTTGACAGCATCATTTGAGAACTAACATACAATGTTGTTGTTGTGGTTTTTGTTCAGTTTTTTTAATAATATGCACTTAGTAAGTCCAAACTGTTTGGACTTCAGGACACTAGTTGCTCGAGCGTATCTCAATTGTTACACATAAAACATTTACTATGCAATTATCTGTACTACCTATTAATAAGAGTGATTTTTCTGGTTTTCATTACCTGTTATTTTAGATTGTGTAGAGTGAAAATTTGATACTGAGACTGGATTTGTCTCTATTTCCCAAAGAGATCTTGCGTGGCATGTCCCCCTTCCTCTGAATAGGATTAAACTGAGTTCCTGAGTTTCAGACAGATTGTTGATGAGTCTGAAAATTAATAAAAAATAAAGGAGCTGGTCAGTGATTGAATTTAAAACATTTTTCAGTACTTCTGTGGGAAGGTTATTTGGAAGTTTGAAATGGCCTCTGCAGGCTTTTTTAATGTTTAGAAAATTCTTACAGGACCAGGTGGTGCCATCTGACATGCACCTCCTCACTACACAGCAGCCTTTACAAATAAGCATTTTGTACCATGTACTTTTGGGAAGTTTACATAAGGTAGCACAGATATAAGGGATGTGGTGCTTGAAATAGTTGCAGAAGAGAAGGCAGGATTTTTGGAGTTTTGGTTTTGGCACTGTCAGTCATTCAATTCCTACAGCTCTCTTCCTGTTTGGAATAAAAACATTTATTGTAAAGATGGGTGAAGTTAAAATCATGAAGGCCTTGAGAAACAGATAAATAGATACATGCCATTGCATATGTTTTATACAAGAAAAACAGCAGTTGCCAATAGTATCTCTTGTAGTAAGAGCTTTAGACTCCTAATTCTAGGAATTCAAAGAAATATACTTTGAATTGATTGGAAGTTTTCATTTCAGTGGAACTTTGCTTTTATTCATCGTACTTCTTTTGCCAGTATAACTATCCAATAAAGTATTCATAAAGTAACAGTCATAAATGTATAATACTTTTGCATCTTTTAATGGTAGTGCTCTATCCACAGAAGTGCCTCTTAGAAAACTTAGTAATAATTACCAAAATAAAATTATGATTTGTCTTAATTATAGTGCCTGGCTTAAATTCCTTAAAACAAGCATCTTTTTCCAAGTTTAAATTATCAAAGTAATCTGGCATGCCTCCAAAGTTTGTAAGCTTCTTAAAGACTGTGTTAGAGAACAAACTTCTTAAAAACCAATATGACATATTCCTCCTAGAGACAGAAGAAACTGTGACCTCTCCCTTCACAGTCATGTGTTATCTTATTTGTCTTGAATAGATCACTGAACAAGAAAATAACAGAGTATAAAAATAGGCATTTGTGATAACTTGAGGTCATCGTATGAAGAATCACATGCATGGAATACGGCTGTTTCTAGAGAAGAAATACATTGCCTCCCACTCAATCTTGATATGTTTCTTAAACATAAGGATATGGTTGTAAATCAGTCTTTCTACAGCACTTTTCTAAGAAAAAAATGAACCAAGTAATGTGATGGCCTAAAATATTTACTTAAAGAATTTTCATGAATTGTTAGTGATTTAGTGTTGCTTTTTCAGCTGTATGTATGCTTTCCCACATCAGTGAGTCCTGGGTAGGCAATGTTAGTAAACTGAGGGACGTTATATAAATCTAACGTCATTACAATAAGACAATCTATATGTGGGTGCCCAGTGTCAGTATAAATACCCCATATGTGTGTGTGTTTCCGTATGTGCTGCAGTTGAACAGGTGTTTCTGAAAACATGGGCTGTGGCTATATTATTTATTTCCATTGTTATGGTATTTCTGTAATTGTAGCATTCCAGAAAATACTGGCAAGATACGTTACCTGTTGACTTTTCAGGTTAGCATAGTTTGCTAACCCAAAAAAGGCATTTTGTCCAAGTAGGATATTTTTGAATCTGTGGTATGAATGCAGTTGTTTACCATGAGGCTTGCCATAACTTGAACCCAAAATACCAGGTTTTTATGTGTTCTCTTCAGTATGACTATTTTTATTGTGTTGAAGCTTGGTAGACTGTAGCTAGGTCCCATTCCAGTGTGGCCACACCTCAGTAAGACATAACTGACTGAAGTTCTGAGTGCCGTTTCTTAAGAAATGTTGAGTTTGAGGTATTTAGGGAGTTGAGATGTAAATATTCAAGCTCTTACATGCATTACATGACATTTTCCTCCAAAGATATACGGCAAGTTTTTTATTTGTGGTTGGTTGTTTTTTTTACCTGGATAGCTTACCTATTTTCAAATGGACAATATTATTTGGATAGACTTTAAAGAAAAGGCTTAATGAATACATGTAGTCAATCTTAAAACTCTCTGAAGAGATGAATAAAAATAGAATTGATTTTACGTAAGACTTCTGGTTTTAATTTTAAAGTTATGTTTACTAGTTAAAACTATCTGAGTGTAAACCAATCTGATTTATCTCTATACAGTGTTTTAGCTGAGAACATGTGAATACGAAGAGGACTTAAATTCTTCTGAAGGTGCACCTGATAATTCCTTCTTTCATGAATTTTCCTACTCTAACCTGAAGGCAGAGGGTTGCAGAAATGAAAGAAGGTGGGAAAAAAACAAACAAACCCATGTTCAAGGCCAGGTTGGATGAGGCTTTGAGCAACCTGGTCTAGTGTGAGGTGTCCCTGCCCATGGGGTTGGAACTCGATGATCTGGAAGGTCCCTTCCAGCCCAAACCATTCTGTGATTCTATGATACAGCAATGATGTGCCCTCTGCAGAAAATATTTTTTATTGTGGCAGGGCGTAGAAGCCTGTAGCGCATTGCATTAATGGTATGAAATGTGGGACCTGTTTCTCTAGTGTAGGTTCTGGTGCCTATCA
>VZTO01013006.1:0-10890 GCA_013400615.1 Syrrhaptes paradoxus | reverse complement strand
TCATTACAACAAGACAATCTATATGTGGGTGCACAGTGTCAGTATAAATACCCCATATGTGTGTGTGTTTCCATATGTGCTGCAGCCGAACAGGTGTTTCTGAAAACATGGGCTGTGGCTATATTATTTATTTCCACTGTTATGGTATTTCTGTAATTGTAGCATTCCAGAAAATACTGGCAAGATACGTTACCTGTTGACTTTTCAGGTTAGCATAGTTTGCTAACCCAAAAAAGGCATTTTGTCCAAGTAGGATATTTTTGAATCTGTGGTATGAATGCAGTTGTTTACCATGAGGCTTGCCATAACTTGAACCCAAAATACCAGGTTTTTATGTGTTCTCTTCAGTATGACTATTTTTATTGTGTTGAAGCTTGGTAGACTATAGCTAGGTCCCATTCCAGTGTGGCCACACCTCAGTAAGACATAACTGACTGAAGTTCTGAGTGCCGTTTCTTAAGAAATGTTGAGTTTGAGGTATTTAGGGAGTTGAGATGTAAATATTCAAGCTCTTACATGCATTACATGACATTTTCCTCCAAAGATATACGGCAAGTTTTTTATTTGTGGTTGGTTGTTTTTTTTACCTGGATAGCTTACCTATTTTCAAATGGACAATATTATTTGGATAGACTTTAAAGAAAAGGCTTAATGAATACATGTAGTCAATCTTAAAACTCTCTGAAGAGATGAATAAAAATAGAATTGATTTTACGTAAGACTTCTGGTTTTAATTTTAAAGTTATGTTTACTAGTTAAAACTATCTGAGTGTAAACCAATCTGATTTATCTCTATACAGTGTTTTAGCTGAGAACATGTGAATACGAAGAGGACTTAAATTCTTCTGAAGGTGCACCTGATAATTCCTTCTTTCATGAATTTTCCTACTCTAACCTGAATGCAGAGGGTTGCAGAAAAAACCAAACAAACCCATGTTCAAGGCCAGGTTGGGTGAGGCTTCGAGCAACCTGGTCTAGTGGGAGGTGTCCCTGCCCATGGCAGGGGGTTGGAACTCGATGATCTGGAAGGTCCCTTCCAGCCCAAACCATTCTGTGATTCTATGATACAGCAATGATGTGCCCTCTGCAGAAAATATTTTTTATTGTGGCAGGGCGTAGAAGCCTGTAGCGCATTGCATTAATGGTATGAAATGTGGGACCTGTTTCTCTAGTGTAGGTTCTGGTGCCTATCAGCCCCCCTCAGCTGATTTAGCTTTCCACATCTAGCAGAGTACAGTAACGCTCCGATGCCGCAGCTGACCGGGTTTTTGCTACATTACCGAGCGCACCTGGCCTGGAGCTCCAGCTGCCGCCCACCTGGGATGGGGGCGAGGGAGCAGCCGTGAGGGAAATGCCGCCCTTGGTGTGAGGGCAGCTGCGCCTGACGCCTCACAGCGCGGGACGCGACTCCTTCCTTCCTTCCCCGCGCCCCCCCGACCGGCTCTTTAACCACTAACACTCGCCCCGCTGCCCTTCCCCTGACACCACCTCAAGGGAGCTAGTGCGCATGCGCAGTACCCCCTCCCGCTCAGTAGGAGGTGTTGTGCATGCGTGCTGCCCAAGGCTGCCTCCCTTCGGGAGGACGGGCCGCGCCTGCGCGTTGCTCCACAGTGCCCGAGGGACGAGTTCATCTTCCGCGGAGGCGGCGCCGCTCGCCTCAGCCATGTTCCGCGGGCCCCGGGGCCCACCGAGCCGCAGCGGCGGTGGGGAGCCGGACGGGCTGCGCAGGTGGGAGCTCCTGCGGAGGGCTGGGGGGGCTAGGGCGGGGGACGTTTGCTCTCTCAGGGCGTCTGTAGAGCTCCTGAGTTCCGGTGTGTGGGCGGGGCGGGGTCTGGCGCTGCCCTTTCCAGGACGCCTATTGTGGGGTGGGCGGTGGGGAGATCATAGGGTGGGTGTTGTCCATCCTCCCCTGTCTTCAGTCTAGTTTTCCTCGGTTTCTATGAGGGGCAGCAGGGAGAGGCAGCTGTTGGCAGCTTGCCGCCGTCCCCCAGGCGCCGCCTCCTCCAGGCGCCCTCTCTGAGGAGGGGTCTCCGTGCGGGGCTGCTTTGCTCTGTTCTGGCCCTGGGGAGAGGTGGGTTCCGGTCGAAGGATGCGCCGCAGCCCCGGCAGCAGTGTGTGGGCTCGGGGGAGTGTCCTGGGGCCGGCCCAGGGGTCGCTGAAGGCCTGAGGGGTGGCACTGCGGGGGGGGGAGCGCCCAGCACTGTCGGAAAGGAAACACTGGAATATTTCTGAAAAAAACATAACTTTCGCGTGGCATTTTCCCCTAAATTTTCAAATAGTGTTGTATTTAAGGAATGCTGGTGTTGTGGGGTTTTTTCTGTTTGTTTCAAGTCTTTAAGTTGAGTAATTGTTGAGCCTCCTTAGAGAAAGTTTTTTTCTGTTGCCTTTGCAAAAACATGGTGTGTTGCAAGTGTCCTTTTTCTAGATCCGGGATGAGGAGTAAGCCATTTTTGCTGTGTGTGAGTAACTTTGAGTCCTCTGGGAGCCGGAGACTCCCACAGCCAGACAGGGTGGAGGAGGAAGGGACAGAAACCAGGTTGTTAATGCAGGATTCAAATAACAAAAACCTGCCTTCCCTCTTGACTTAAAAAGAGCAGAGGCCTCTCAGATACAGAACATGTTTACTGTTTGCTCTCACATACAGAACAGCGGTGTGTTAACTGCGTGGAGTCTGCAGTACAGAGTCTTTCCATCAGGCAGGTGGTGACTGATCTGCAGGGGTGGTCCTTAGCCCAGGAACCAGGTCTGATGTTAGTAGATGCTGTGACGCTGTTTTGTTTAGTCATTGGAGATGTCAAAGCTGCCAGAACTGAGGAGGAAAACGTAGACAGCTCTTAAGCAATCTCTGGCTTTCCATCCAGCATGTTGTGAGTACTTTGTTCTAGCTCCTTGTCCCATGCTTACTTGTGAGGACTCTGCAGCAGTGTCTGGTAAAGAATTTCTTGTGTAAAATTGTTTCTATATAAGAGTTTGACCTACTTCTCCTTAGACGTGCTGTTCTCCTGTGTTGAAGCAATGTTTCTGTATCTATGTCTTCCAAGAATTTAGTGTTGGATAGAATAGTGTATAAATGTCAAGTAATGCATTGCTGACAGAGGACAGTCTCTGAATGTTGGCACATGTCAGCAGTTCCATAAACATTGGTGACAATGTTCAGCTGTTTTTTCTCCCCTTTTTTGTTGGCAAATAGAGAAATGACATACTTCTGGTTATCTGAACTTTAACAGTTTATTTTAAAATTCTAATGTCTTAGTCATATTGGTCAAAGACCTTTTCTCAGCAATTGCATTGTCTAACACCTTTGTTAGGTTAGTGTTGCCTGGATGAGTAAATTGACACACATCATATATCTATGCCAGATCAGCACTTTGTAACTATGAGTGATGATACTCAGATTGTCTGTATTTGTTTTGTATAGGCAGTGCTCAGTGACTATCAGTGACTTGATTTTTGATGAAAATTCTTATTTTCTAGTTCTGTGCAACATCCACGCTGCTGGCGTCAAGAACAGGAATGTAGAAGCTGGAATAGTTCAGATTCTTTGGTGTCTGATGAATTTCATTGTAGACATCTACACCAATGGCTGGAGAGGTAAGGAATAAATGTGAAGTTTGTTTAAATCTCCACATTGCGCTCTTTTCTTTAGGAATCCAACAAAACCTTAGATGTGATTAAATTCAATGTTTTCTAATAATATATTAGCACAGAATTAGCAAGTGATCTCTGCAGTATGCGAGACTAGGCCGTTCAGTTTGGTTATTTGAATATATGCCATAATGTTAGCAAGTATTTAATATGAAAGAGAGAAATGGTATCTCCTAAGACAGTAGCTTAAGCTCTTTATTGCTGAAATCTTCAATATTAGTATAAGCCTCACACGGAAGCAATATGCTGTTACTGTTTATGCTTTGCTTACGTGTCTAAGTGTGGACAAACCACTTTGTCTCTTTGATTGACAGTGCACTCGGTATGTTCAGCTGTACTACAGTTTTTAGTAAATGCCTTTTTTTTTGTATAGTCCAGTACCGAGGACAATTTGAGATGAGATCAAATTTTATAGGTAGGTAGTTCTAGGAGTATTTTGCTTTACTTTTAGATTTTCCTCCATCTGAGGTATTTAGCCTAGAAGTGGTTGAGATTGGTGTCTTAATGTCCAGCAAGAAGTAAGAAAAGTGGTGAGTGCTTGGATATATGCAGAAAACCAAGTAGAACATGAGGGCACATGAAAACTTTTTTTATGTAATTCATACCTCTCTGAGTGTTACGTTGTGTGAAGGTGACTATAATTTCTGATGGCATGTTTGTTTAATATTGCTTCAGTTAATAAATTAATCTTTTGAAGAGCGTAGGAAAGATGTTGTATTTTGGAGTGTTTTCTGTCTTTGATGCTATCATAAAAAATATTAACAGTATTTTATGATTGTGAGTCAAACTGGATGTGCTAGCAGCATTTTTTTGTTTCTCTTTTGCTGAGTAGATGTGTTCCTTAGTGTGGGATCTTTATGTCATGTTAAAATTACATTGGCAGCATGAGTGATAATCTCATCTGTTGGTGTGAAACCATTTAGGGAAAGTAAGACTCTAAGCTAAATTACTCCTATATTACTTATGTTAACTGTTAAGGCATTGATGTTGAAAGACTGAAAGGAGAAGTCTTCAGCATTTCAGAATATTACAGCTTTACACAGTTTTAATTTATTATATTTTTAAGTTAATGAGAAACCTGGCCAGTGTTTCTTCATTCAGAAAACATCAGTGATCCAGCTGGTGATTTAAGAGCTTCCTGACTCCCTTTTTGGCTTTACACAGCAGAGTTTACATTCTCAAGTTGTATGTTGGGATATGATGGTGACTGGCAAAATGTTAGTTCTGCTGATGTGATGGGCATTTTTCTATTCCTTAAGCATCTCCTCTGTCTTTTAGAAAGTCCTTAGCTGATGACAGAGAGCAGTGACTAGACTGATAAATATGACCTCAGATAATTTCTATGTTCTGACATGAAATTCACTTCATGACCATTTTCTTTCCCTGCAAAGTAAAACTGATGATCTTACATCACTGTTGTAGGTTACGTGAGCTGAAATGTTTTAATTTATTTGACTTTGAACTGAAATAGAGTACGGGCATGCTCATAGTGTTATAGTTGTGGAGCTGGTTTTGTCCACTATTGACATTTCTGTTCATTAGATACCTTATGAGCAACAAATGTTCATGTTGAGTTCTCATTATTTTTCAGCTCTTCAATGCCAGAAGATTCTCGGCCTCTTTCTAGTTGCCCTGACCAGGAAGGTAGAATTGAAGAAGGCAAAACAATGAGGACACCAAATAAAAAAAAGACAAAGTAGGTATTGAATAACTGTTAACTATTGTTGCATTGGTTTTAGCAATAGCCATCTATTGATCTCCTGCTACTTTACATGTGTTAGTGAAGATTTGAAACACAGCCAGGCTGTTTCATGTCGAGTGTGAAGGAAGCCTTAAGGAGGGAATAGCACTGAGAAGTCTTATTTCAAAAGCTACTTGTATGATCATTTCAGATTCTCTTTTTTCAGCTTCATTTACCTATTCATAAAACTTTCTACAAGAGAAAGTACTGGAATAGTGAAAGGAAAGATAAAAAACAGTCATTGAGGCTTGGAGAGAAAAATAGCTGTTAGATCATTCAAGCTAGCATGCTTTATGTTATCTATCTTTGTTTGATTGAGGTTTTTTTTCATATTTGTTAGGAGGTTGCTGCACATATATGCAGGAATTGTGTATCATTTGATTTCCTTGTTGGAGAACTAGCTATGAGCTGCTAGTAAGGCAGCTCTAGCAACAGTAGCCTTAGGTGTATGTTTACTTGTTACAAATCCAAGCAATTGCATGAACTTGCAAAACCTGCTGTTTGTTGTAGTGATTCATTTTGTTAGCACAACTTTCACCGCTGTAAACTAGTGAAGTAAGAGTTGTGCTTGCTGTCTATCAGAGTAAAAATACATGCAGGTCTAGAGTATGTGTTTATGTAACTTCTTGTAAAGCCATTAAAGTTATTTTCAACTTAATTCTAATTTTTATTTTTAAATTCTGTTTCAAGGGATTCTGCTAATCCAGCTGAAAGGGAAACAGATGAAGTGGTTCTGAGGAGAAGACAAAAACAGATCAATTTTGGAAAGAATACCCTTGCATATGACAGATACATTAAAGAAGTTCCAAAGTAAGTTGCACTATGTTGCACATTTTCGAATGAACTCTTACTTGTTCCTGATGTGTGTGTTGATCAGCACACAGCTTTAGTTCTCTTGAAATTGTATGAACACTAAGTGAGGAAAACTTTAATCAATTTATTTTTGTTAAAGAGAAAGCAGGCATTTTCTGCATAGAAGCTAATTTAGTTAGGGGAAATTTAAAGCTATGTGTTCCTTTTGTGTATTGCTCTTGCTAGTAGCAAATGTACTTCAAATAAATTCTATAGTAATTGGCTCCCTGTGACACTTCTGGTGACTATTGCTGGGCCAGTGTGTAGTTAATTGATAAGAGGAAATGACAGCTGTGAATGAGGACTAAATAAAGCCTTGCATATAAGTATTGCTAAGGGAAACCAGTCTTCAGTGATGCATCAGTAACTAACAAATCAAAACCTGGATTTCTTGCCTTCTTTGTCATTCGGCTTTGGGCTTCAGAGTGTGTGAATTGTGGCATTTAAGTCAAGATTTCTTAGCCAGCCCCTCTGCTTACTGCAGAGCTATTGAGATTCAGAAACTAATCTGTACTAATGTGTCGATGTGCATATGTGTTCTTGTTTTTTTTTTTTGTTTTGAGGGTTATTTTTTTAAGTGTTTTTCTAAATATGGCTTGCTATTTATAGTTGCCAGCTTTCTCTGGATTCTACCTGTAAAAACCTGTTGTGAAAATAGCCAGCCAAGTGCACTGCATGCTGCGAACGTGTTGAGCAGAACTTGAAAAATTAGACTAGATGACTAAAAATCAACAACAGATATCATAAATGATCTCAGATATCACACAATATCATGATCGCATCTTCAATAACACTCTTTTCTTCAAAGAGTCTTGGATTGCTTTGTAAATTGTAATTTTCCTTGTCACTTTGTCATCAGTGGTAGGACTCTAGCCAGTCTTACGGTGATGCCTGGCAGTTGCCTAGCTGTGCTGTGAGCAGTTAAATCATAGGTAGAGAATAGGAAAGGGTGAGAACAACATTCCGAAAAAAAAAATGGGATAAGCTTTAAAAAAAAAATGTTCTGGATGTTGTTTTAGGGGGATAGTTTATAGTACTGTTCCTTAGCAGCAGTCTGTTTATCTCACAAAAAGCATCCCACTACAGGGACTGCTATGAAGGCAGTTAACTCCATCCCAGCCACACTCAGTACAATGCTAAATACAAAGAAACTGCACCTGACTCCAGAAAACTGAGAAGTAGCTGGAGGCTAGGATACGGCTGAAGAGATATGAGTTATGATTCTTCCGGTTTGTATTTGTCCATGGGCAGTAGGGATCTGCTTTTGTCAGTTGTCAGAGAGCTGGACTGGATGAACTTCTGGTCTTACTCAGCATGTTATTGTTAATTGTTGTTTGTGTGGTCTGTTTTTGACAATGTTTTAAAATATACACATTTCAGTTAAGTTTTCAAATTTTTTTTTTATTAGGCCACTGGTGCCTGTGTGATCTGATGGACTGAGGATTTTTTTTTCTTCTAAGAACAAAAATCATGTTCTGAAGTAATATATGTTACTGTGTATTTACAGGAATCAGCGAATACCAGGAGTTCATCCTAGAACTCCCAACAAATTTAAGAAGTACAGCCGTAGATCCTGGGACCAGCAGATCAGGCTGTGGAAGATAGCACTGCATGCCTGGGATCCTCCTGCTGAAGAAACCTGGGATCTGCAGCCAGTGTGTGTATGGGTGAATTAAATCAGCACGTCTCTTGTTTCACAGGAGGACTCTGCATTTCCTTTAGAGCATTCCTCACTGGGAGCAAAAGAGGAGATCAGGTTCAGAAATGGGAATCTCCTTGAATGACTTGTTTTCCTTTTAAATTCTGTTAGTATTCAAGATGTTCCCATTATTTAGTTAAATTTGTTTCCAATAAAGGTGCTTTGGGGAGAAAGACATTTGGTCTGTCTACAGCAGTACACTCACTTCCGCTGTGTTTACACTGGTGAGCAGAAAGTAAAATTATTTTTCTAGGAAGAGACAGGCATAAGCAGGAATTCAGTGATTACTGTTCCTTGAGCTTGATAACCTTTTAATCTTTCCTTTTTCTGATATCAGTGGAAACACCTTTCTCCTGCAATAACAATATGTTAGAGGATTTGAGAAGTGTAAGATTGGAGAGATTTCTGTGCTCTCTGCAGGAGACTGGCAACCGTTCAAGATGGATATCTTTTCAGAACTTTGAATTCCTGTAACAAGTGTAGCTCCACTAACTGATACCACCTAATACTTTACAAGGTTTGGACTAGTAAATTGGGAGAAAAAGAGTGGAGATGTGTTAGCTCTAACTGCATTGTGTGAGTAGTTTTAGCTGTGTTGTAATTGACCTGTGGTGCAAGTTGCAGTTGTTTGCACCATTTGGATGTCATAAGAGATGGAACTATTAATTATTACTGCAGCTTAACTGTCTTCTGCTTGGAGTGATAAGCTAAATGGGGTAGTATTTTAAATCTTTTTCTTTTCTTTTCTGCTTTTAGTAGTACAGAACCCTCGGGCAGTTCCCAGGAATGGTGCTGCAAAGATCAGGATGATTCTGGCTCCCTTGTATTTGATGAAAAGCAGAAGAGAGATGAGTGTGAAGATGAATGCAAGCAAACTGACTACACACTAGAGAGGTACGAGATAAAACTTTTGTGGTTAACTTACTGAAATAAATCAATACATGTTGATGCTGTCAGGTTTTTTTAGGAAATGTTTAATGAGGGAGTGCGGTTAATGCTCAGAATTGGTGTTTGTTACTTTTGCTGTTGAGTGTAATCCATCACTGGTGCAAAGCATTGAATGCGGAAAAATTCCCAGCATTACAGAATTGCATGATTAACAGCAGAAAAAGGCAGTGTTTTCTCAGCTTCTCTGTTTATACAGTGGAGTGAGTACTGAGGTTTCTTTAACCATTGTTGGCAAGTACTGAAAATACAATACCTTTTTCAGAAGCAAGAGAGATTATCCTTAATTAACAGTATTATATCTGTCTGCAGTACAGCAAGGAGACTAACAGTGAAGCACCTCATGCACTTCCCCATTTATTGAACTACCTTGATCTGGGAGTATACGTGTGGAGCTGGAAAGGGTTCTGCTTCTAGATTTCTTGTGCGATTGTGACTGGGTTCACTTTTCAAAATACAATGGAGTTGTTACCAAAGTTTGAACTGTTTTCTCCGTTTTCCTGTGGTATGACCGAAGAACCACACCTCAAAAAGTCTTCCTATGTAGCATGTACAATTACTTTTCAGAACTCTGATAAGCATTTAAACGCAGATGAAAAATGTGTGTGTAAAAATCTGTTGTCTTTTTGTAGTTCCTGTTCTCCTGATTCTTCTCCAGTATGGAAACGCAGAAAAAGAAACAATTCTGACTCCTCTCTGGTTTCAAAGAGCAAAAACCATTCTGTGCATACGTATCACACACTGGAAAGGTATGAAATGATTCTCCAAATTTAGATTAATTTATATTATGAACTGACTTTTGGAATATGACCAGTATTTATCCCTGAATTTGTTCATAGCGTTAATTTTATCTAAATGTGTGTGCAATTTAATGAGGAAAGGACATCATGGCAGAATAACTGTTGTATGATAGCAGGTATTTACAGTGGTCCATTGCAAAAGTGGAGAAACTTCAGTGTCGTAAGTCACTACATAGGTTATTTTTTTTGTGTAGAATTAGGCGACACTAATGTGCTGTTCTTGGTTTCTCATGGAACCTGGCTTCTGCTTCAGAGGTTGTAATTCTGAAGTTGTTAGGTGTTTACCATAGTTATTTAGCCTGTGTCGTACATGCACTGCGTTCTGCTTTTTGGCATGTAGATGTGTACAAGTTGAATGTTATGGTTAAGGGATGGAGCCCAATGTGCACTCATGAGTCTCTTGGTTAATACTCAAACTGTCTGTTTAATTATTGCCATGTTACATTAGCTACAGATACTACAGAGAATCTGTATTCATGCAGGGATGTGATAGAAGCTTTGTGTATTTTGGTTAAGCTTTTCCCTGCCTTATGAAAGATGGTATGGAAGAAAGTCCTTGTTGGAATAACAAGGAATTGATTACCCAGCCTGGGACTGGGACACAGTGAGGATCATTTCAAAAATGGACAACAGAAGGGTAGAATTTTTTTTTTTTTTTTTCAGGCTAACACCTTCTTTATTTTAAGTTGTTCGGGAATTAAGCTACTCCTCTAGCAACTGGTTTTAATCATATTTCTTTTTTTTCCCCTTTCCTAGCTGCTGCATAGGAAGTCTTCCTATAAATGGGAAATGATAGGCTATGTAGAGGAGAGCATGGTTTAACTCTATGCTAAAGTTTTGTCAGAACCACAAGAAAACTGGAACAATGATTTAAGTTTTTTGGGGTTTACTAGACTTTTCACATTAACCTTGGTAAAAATGTTTACACAGATGTGCTTTTTTTCCTCTCTACTTAGCCCCCATTATTAAGAGGAATTGTGATACAAAGGTCAATGGTTTCAGACCTTTTATCTTTTTTCTAGCTTTACTGAATCAAGACCTCAGGAGGCTTTTTCAACATGTTCAGAGTGGGAAGCCTTTAGTGAACATGATGAAGTGATGACAGTACAACATGGTATAGAAATAACAAGGTAAATACCATAATGATTATGATGTTCTTTCTGTTTATTGCTTGTGCTGTGAAGGTGTCCTTGGCTTTTTTTTTTTTT
>VZTO01013005.1:5536-27200 GCA_013400615.1 Syrrhaptes paradoxus | reverse complement strand
GGTTTTTCATAATTGATCTTCCCTCATCTTCTGCTTTTCACTAGACTCAAACAAGCCTGTTTCCTTACCTTTCTCCTTTTTATATTAGAGTATACATTCAGATACCTGCAGTTCCCATCTCTGGACTGAGGGCTCAAGTAAACTCCTCTGCATCTAACCCTGGTCTTCTACCTGTTTTTTAATGATCTCCTTGGTGTCCACTAGCATAAACTAAGAACCAATAAAACGGAACTCTTGCCTTGTCCTGCCCAGATCTCCTTGTTTCTTCATGCGCTGTCAGTATGATTGTTCTCCCTCTGGTAATCTGCATCAGCTGTGACATCTACAGCTCTCACTAGCTCTTTGAGAGTAAACTTAGCATTGTTAAGATTTGACCTTTTTCTGATGGTCACATAGTGAAAGCTTTTAGTTGATCTTGGTTGTTTCCAATAGCATTCCTCTTCAGTCATTACTTCCCCCTCTGCACAAAGATGTGTAAGGAAAGGCTGAAATATAATATTTTCTTTTCTCTATACCCTTGTACAATCACATGCAGCTTCATCCTTTTTACACTTCTTACAACTAGATAAAATTTTTGAGAGTTTAACTGACTCTCCTCAATTATCTACACTTCTTACATTCAGTTGACTACTCCCATGCTTATAAAATCAACATTGACACTCCATCTGCTTTTCAATGAAGCCTTCCTTCCATGTTGCCTCATACAGAGACATGCCTCTTTTGACTTGTCCTGAAAGTCTCTTCAAACCTCGTTCCTTCCTCAAGTCCCATTTCTGTCTCAATACCTAAAGCAAGGCAGCCAATAAACCAAACAGGCAGAGGAGCAATCCTATTTTTTAACATTTGATACAGGCAGGCAGGCAACACATTACCTTCAACGGTTCTCTTGTCCACAGCACCCTCCTCACTAACTCACCATTTCTTGGCCTGTTAAGACTAGTAGTATTTTCACTCAGGAACTGCTAGTGTTTCTGAACAATGTCTTGCGTGTCTTCACACTACACTACCGTAACTAACAAGAGAATTAGAGTTTCTGTTATTTTTGTAAAGGAACTTTAACAAAAAAGAAGTCAAAAGTAGTATTTCACTGTTAGATAATTGTTAGGAAGCATGTAAATGCCAGCATTTTTTCCTTTTATATGCTTGATATAAACCTAAAAAATTATCTAAGCTAAATATATGTTACTTGTTCTCAAATCTCACCAACACTCTTCAGTATATGCACTACATAGGGTTATCATTGCTGTCAGTGTAGCTGCAGCATACAGACTTCAGATTACTGACTTCAGAATTATGATAGGAGCGCAAACATGCTGAGACAATTCATCCATTACAGTCAATGGTGTTACAATAGGGATTACTTTGTTCCCCCTATGGTTTATTGTTTAAATGTAGGTACTGCTTTGTTATATAGTTTTATGCTGTAGAAAACGTGTCTAATTTATGCCACTCAATACATGGCTTAAGCAGAGTGCTGTTTTGCCTCTTAGGAATCATTTCCCTGAGATGAAAGCAAATTAATGCATTTTACTTATATTCAAATAACACAGAATTGTATATTAATCACATACCCATGCCATTCTATGTGAAATACATATCTGCTGCTGGGATGTTAATTAAAACCAGTCTTACTTACACTGAAAATACTGTTTCTGAAATACATTTACAATCAGTGAAATATGTCTGTGGCCCAGTTCTGTTAGGTACTGAGCAACTGGGCAACAGGAGAAGCTTGTTTTCATTACTTGACAAGATCAGATGTGATGAGATTAAATAGCCAGCAAAACAAAAATATATATTGTGAGTTTATCTTATTAATCAGTTTAGTCCATAGAATACAATGCTTTGTGAAAGACTAAAGCTTCAGTTGCTGGCAGTAGACTAGGAATGGCATCTTCAGTCAGAAGAAAACAATCTGAGATGAATGCATTTGCCTTGCACTGAAAAAGTGTCTCTCGCGAAGAAGGAAACCACATGAGATCTTTTTAAAGCCATCATCACTCACCAAGTCTTTTTCCAGTCTCTTCTGTAGCCTTGTTTGCCACTGGACAGCTTGCATGACAATGGCTTCCCACCTCCTCTCAAGGTTTACGATTATCAACTGCATGGACTGGTGATCTGCATTAAGGTTGCACGTCTCCTGGTCATCCAGGAGGTGCTGGCATAACCGCAGCACAGAGGCTACCCCACGACGTCTCTGTTTGATCTCACAGCATAGAGACTGCAGGATAGACAAACAATAAATGTCAGTGTGGAATACTTTGCAAATTAAAACATTAACTATTATCTGATATTTAATGGTGCCCAATCTCTGTCTTACAATAGTTTTTTCAGCCCTTCCATAAATTCCCATACTTAATGTCAAAGCTTAGTGTTTTATTACAGATAACATAGGTTTAATTGTAATAGCACAAACAGAGTAAAGCTACTTTCAGTCTTCTTCAAACAAATGCCATACGTAGCAAACTGTCTCAGTAATGTTGAAAGTTTTATGGTGTGCACTGGTTTATTCTTCCTTTTTTTTTTTATTCAACTGGGACACATCTGAAATAAGTTACCCTGGCAGTAATAAGCTTTAGAAATTCTTCAGGAAAAAATGGGGGAAAAATATTGTAGTCATGCAATGTGAATATATGTATTTTTAGACAAAAACAATAGAAATTATGAGACATATGTACCCTGTCAAAGGAGAAACCTTAAGGAAGGAGAAGATTCAGTATAAAATTCTTTGCAGATGTTTTTTGTTATCATAAAATATTTCCAGGTTAGTTTCATATTCAAGTAAACGTAGGAATACTGTGATAACTGTATCCTTCTTAAAGATGAGTAACTGACTGCGTTTATTTCATCATAGTGATTCCAGTGCTACCAGGAATGCAGTCTGATGTGAACTGCATGATGGGAGACAATCACTAAGCTTTAATATTGCTGAATATTGATGGGAGCCAGGATAAGTTGGTTCTATGCCAGAAACCCAAGTAACTACACTGAGAATCTCATTGAACAGCAGTGTAAATAATGTATCCTACATGCCAAAACTAAAGAGAGAACTACCACCCGGAAGCAGTTAATGGCATGGGGTGCTTTCGAGCATGGTTTTATCTGCAATCACACTCTACTGTCATTCAACATCAAATCAGGATTTTATTAACTCATAATGTGTTTTAATAATAACATCTATAAAGCGGGGGTACAGAAGGCACAAATACATCCAAGGATGGCTGCTTCAGCCCAGCTTCTGAGACCCTATGCTTTTATAGCATTGCATGGTTCAACTATTCAGCTATTACCATAGGCCTGTGCTACTCCTGAATTTAAGAGGACTGTGCTCCACACGTGGGAGATTTCCAGATAATTTAAACTGCAACTTGCCAACATCTGTTTCCCTCTGTGAGATGCCACAGATGAAAGTGCATGACCCCATGAGAAAATCTGAATTATCGTCAGGGTATTTTCCTTTAAGCTTCCAGTTAATCATAATAAGCAAACAAACAACAAAAAAAACCCCACTGTGTCTCTCAAAGCTGTTTGCAAGTGTTAACCAATAAAAAAATCAAGACCTACCTTCCTGAATTTATTAGAAAAATAATAACATTCTACAGAAAGAGAATTCAAGTTCCAGATTTTCATATCACTTTTTCTTTAAAAATTGGAATTTATACTTAGAAATGGTGTACCTCAAAGAAGTATTTTGCAGATGCAAGTATGTGCTTGATCAATAATACTAAGCTGAAAGTCTGAAGCAAAACATTGGTATACACCTCTAAAAATATATATCTTTTCTTTGCCTCTGGATAGTGTGCAAGTGATTTTTTTTCATTCAAAGCGTTCAAAAGAAATGGTGATTAAACCTCCACAAACACAGCTGAATTACTAATCTGCTTTCACTGGCACAATTGGTCTAACAGTTAACAGATTGCTTATTAATCAACAAGTACAAACAAGACAATGAAATCTCATTTAAAGCAGAAGTTTTAATGCCTAAAAGTATTTGTGTTCCAAATGTTTATCCCAATAAGGCTTCATTAGAAGACGTCTTAAAATGATTAAGTACGTTTCATTGTAAAGTACACCGAGTAGTATACTAGCAGGTGGACATTTCATACATATGTTCCACTTATTGATATAACACATTCTATAGCTATTTAAATTACCCTAACTCTGTAATAGCTAGAATTCTATTACTTCTATAATGAGAGAATGCTGTACCTTTAATATTTCTGAATTTTAAATAAGGTGAATGACAAATTCCCAAACCACTATTTATGGCAAAATATGACCAGGAATTTTATTACTCAATTTATACCAGGGCTGCATTTCCACTTACGTTTCCTGAACTTGCCCTTATTTATTTTCCTAGAGTTCATTACTAGCTTCCTTCATAGTTCTTGATGTAACCATCACGTCTGGCACATTTCCTTTCTGATGCTGTTTATTAGCCTAATATTACAGCAGAAAACCCCAACCCAACCCAAACTAAAAAAAATCTACCTAAAGTCAGGGTTCTTATTTTACATTTTATAACAGCTAAGCAATTTAGTTTTATGGAAGTGATGGTAAGTTATATACTGATGGCAGTCAAATCTTTGTAGATCTGCATTAAATTCAGGGAAGTCAATACAGCTCAGAATCTGGCCCCATAACATTAACTTACATTGATCTATCTGGCTACATCATCTCTTATAAATATTGCTGGTTTTTGATACAATACCATATAATATGATGAGGTAAGGACTATTTCATTCATAAGCCATTATATGGGAGTTGTAAGTGAGGCTTTTACATGGTGTTATCTGAAAGCAGAGCTACAGCATCCAAGTAATTTCTAATTTACTTCAATTTTACACCAGCATAATAACAATAGCTTTACTGAAGCTATTTCTGATTTACAGGGCTGTGACAGTACAATTAGGCCTATGGCACTTTTCTTTCAATTTTGTTACAAGATATTATGGTTAATACTAAACAGCAGAAGAATGAAGCACGTGTATCTAACAGTGTGTTGAAAGACTTGGCTATAGTAACTATACTTTAAAAGCCAAAGAACTTAATCATGTAAAGACACCTTTAAACTCTATATAATAGCACCAGCAATAATGAATTTAAGCAGTATTAGGGTCTGGTATACAGTGTCCTAAAGGGACACAATAATTGCCTGCATCCTATGACATGGTATCTCTGAGTGTTGTATATCCATCCATGTTCTGCTGTTGTTAAAATGGCATCCTTGCATAAAAACATGACAATATGACAACTGTATATGCAAAGTATACTTCCTGGACCATGCTTACTTTAGTTATTTATGAGGTACATTCTACGTAGTGAATTAACAGCCACAATTCATTATTAATAACTAAAAAAAAGAGAAAGATTGTGAATATCTCCAGTGAGGCTTGGAACTAATGATCTACAGCTGCTCTAGTAAGCTACTGGGTATGTGATGGTTCAGAAAATTAGGAAATGATCTAACAGAAGACTGAGGAGCATCACTTATGGTTGCTTAATCTCCTGCATGTCTGGAAGATTTGCTGAAGTATAGCTTAAGAGATCAGACACTTTCAGTTGTGGCTCCTCACACTATCATGTGTCTGTTGAGCTGTGGTGACTGTAAATACAAACTAAACCTTTGCAAATGTGGGAGAAACACATTCACTTAAATCATTTGCAGTGAGACTTAAATTAATGTATTTGACTTTTTTGCTGCAGGCTAAGAGTATACACAGTAACTGCAGCTGCTGTGTATGAACTTGACTTTGTGTCTCAGTCCTTTGCTTTGCAACAGATACCCTGATAACACTGAGGTGTTATTCATTATAATGTTATTACGAGTCGTGGTTTCCCATACTGAAGATTCCTGTCTGTGCTGCTAGAATCTTGGAAGATTTTTCTTCCCTCTGCCTACTCCTTTTTTCAGTGCTTTGAAGTTATCACCCGCATAGCTAAAAAGGGCTAGCTGAAACTACTTTCACAGCTTGTTAATACCATGCCTTAAATCATCTGGAAAAGCCCCTGCTGAGTCTAATGACATCAAACACTCTTTCCAAGCCATGGGCTAATGGCACTATCTATGGGATGGAAGTAGCCATGATATGAACAGAATGTGCTCCGCATAGCTGCATGACTCCTAAGTGAATGGCACATGACCAGAAACACGTGTGAAGCTTTAGGCAGTGCCAGAGCATACGAGAGGCATAGAAAGGTGGGAATACCAGAGCCCCTCAAGCCCCAATCCCCCTCCATCCCTCAGCCTTCCTGCGACATATCAGCTCCTGAGCTGTGCTGCACCGCCTGCTCTGCACAGCTGAAGGACAAGGATGGGAAGCTGGCTTTCTCACACAATGTGGTAGATGAGTTGGCCACTGAAGCACTGTTACATTGACGATCTTGACCAGGTGTTTAATATTAGCAATTTAAAAGTGCTACAGTTCTCAGTAAATTCAGTGGGACTAATTGTGCTCAAAAAATAGTTTCAAAGTCAGTTTAAGATTAGTTTAGTTCACTTAAATCCACATAACCCACATATAATCACATAAAATGTTGAGACATGATTTTTGTAGCATCATTTATTACATTTTGTTTGGGGAATTCATTTTTACGGGATCTGAAGTTCTTTCAACTATTTCCACCTTTCTTGCTTCCACCCTATAACTAGGAATAATAAAGGTCCATGTAGAGATGCCCAGAGCTTTGAAAATAATTGGAAGATGACAAATGGTAACTCACACAGATGGATTTTCTTTGTGTTTTCAGCTTCAGAAGAAATGCCAATGAGACAAATGCTATTTCTAGGCTTATGTTGTGTTTCCGTGCAATACTGCTTTTCGTTACGAAAAAGAAAGAACCTCAACTGCAGACAAATCTGGAATGACCAGATCTAAGAGGAAGTTTCTGTCTAACCTTGGTCTGCTAAAGGCTTACTCTTTCTCTTTGTTGCAGGATGTGGGTATGTGAGTGAGGGAATGATACTGTTCCATGCCTGATGGAAGACGAAATGACGATGGAACTGTTGTCTTTAGTACAACAGCCTTGTGCAAAAAATTAAGGCAAAATCTGAAAATGAAAGCTACTCTTCTGGGTACAACAATCAAACTGCAATTCTTAACAAAATTTAAACTGCTTTTTTTACATCTTATTTTTGGCTAGCACAGCACTTCAGTTTTCAAAAGTGCTAATGTAAAACTTTTAAGTATTGTGGCTAACAGCACTAATACATCAATAAAGGGAAAACAGGAAACAATATGCTTGCAGATGTTGGGTAAAATGTAGTTTTCAGTGTTTTCTGTGAAATGGCAATGCCTGTTGGACCTTCTCTTGTCAGGACGATGCATCCCTGTATTTCAAATTCCATTCTTACAGGATGCATGGTGACAAAAAGAATTTCTGCTTTGGAATGAAAAAGAAGACCAATAATTCCTGAAAAGATATTAGTAAGAAAGTAATTCCTCAAAATAAAAAAGCTAAATGACAAAGATAGGAAATGAATGATGACTTGCCAACTTTTAGAAAAATACTGTCAAACCTGTGTGCTTTTGCTGATTTCAAGGTTAAAAGAAAATGTCACCTAATATGGGAACTCTTCTCAGTTGTGTTCTGTGTGACTTAATCTATACTGAAGCTAAATATTCTATAAGTATGCAGTGAAGTGAAAAAAACAGCAATTGAAAAATGACATGATTAAATGGCACAACATGCAATCATTTGCTCTCAATTATATCAATGTATCTTCTTCATTTCAAGGAGTCAGGCAGAAATATTGTTTTTTAAATGCCTCTATTAAATTGGGCACCAATAATAAAATAGATGAGAGTCCTAATAAGCTCATTTACGTAACATACATCACACACCACAAAACTATTCTCTCCAAACGGGTTTGTTCATAGATTTGTCTCCTGGTTGTCACCAGTCTTGGCTATATTAAAAGATTTTAAAGGCACAAGGCTTGCAGACCATTCAGTGGAAAACCTCTGTATCTAACCCTTGAGAGATCTTTAATGCTAATTATGGAAAAAGTATTGATATAATATCTTTGCTGTCACATTTTATTACAATGATGGTCACAACAGAATCTGGGACTGACATTTTAGAAATATCATCTAATTGCAAGTCAAAAATACAGAATGACAGTTTAAAGTAGAATATGAATTATTTTAAAACATGAGACTGGTTTTCTATTTAAAATCCCTACTTTTAATAGCATTACAACCACTAAATTGTTACGCTGATCGTAACTCTCTGTAACTCACTGCTTAGCAAAGTGTTACGATATCTCTCTTGCAAGTCAGCACAGTTCACTATATTCCTTGTGAACTGCATCTGTTTCTATAAATATTAAAAATGGCAATGAACTAATAGGAAAAAAAACTTCATTTTTGCACTGGCTTCAAGAATCTACATAGGAGCTTACATTCTACATATAGCCAAGTGCGTATATATTAATTAATTATTTTAACTAATATTAAAAAATTACACAGGAATTTGTGTTTATTTGCAATCAATAATATAAACAAATTTGTTAATTAGGTAAATATATTTATTTTTCAAAAAATATTTATTTTTAAATAGCATTCTAAAAGTACTTGTATTCTTTCCCATTTTTTTATAGAAGTACAATACATGCATTAAACCCAGTAACAGTCCAGAATAGATGCTTCTGGGCTTCTTCCACAAAAGCAGCTATTATATATGTACAATATTCTTTAATTTCTTTGTTCTATTCCTTATGCTTAAGTACTTCAAAATATTTGTTTGTGATAATATAGTTCCACGGTCTGTTATTTAGCTCATATTCCCATGTAACTAGTAATATGTAATATACTTCTCTTCATAAATTAAAAACACTATTAAAATTCAAGATGTAGAAAACAATATGAAGATTAAGTTACTATAAAAGAAGCTATAATAGCTTACAGATTGCTTGTATCATTACTAAAGTGCTGGTATCTATTACAGTGTCTCCCTGGAATAAAAAAATACACTTTTGGCAATAATCTGCTAAAAAAGTGCCCATTATTGTTAAGATGCTCCTATCGTAGCTCTAAACTAGTGTGCAATTACCGGAAGGTAACTTTTAAAAATAAAAGAAAAACAGTGTTGGATGTAAATGCATTTTCCCTACTGAAATACAACATAGCTTTTCCAATCCTTATTTTTCTCATGTTTCATACAGGGGATTAATTAGATTCATTTTCACACTGAAATATTTTAGAGCTATTTACAGCACACTGCAAAGTTGGGGTTAACTTGTTTCCAGGGGATAAGCCAAGTCATTCAGACATAGGAGCCAGACGTGATGGCAGGAGGATCCATTTTTCTAGTCTGGCACTGTTTGTGTTTATAAATGCCTTTGGTTCGTGCCCTCTTTTCATTTGAGAAGTTCTCTTTCCAGTGAAAAAGATCCACAGGAGAAATACTGAAAGGAGTGGCACAATTTGCTAGGGTTTCTTTTTGCTTACATAAAATGCTAAAATAAAAGTAGGGAAAGCACCAGACAGGGAGGATAAATATCAGTGCTATGTTCTGGTCTTGTAATAAATCCTGAACCACACTACCCAAAAAATAATTTGCCTGTAGTGGACATTACAAACTTGAAATTTTTGCTAGACTACCACATCAGGCAGAGTTTTGAATGAATATGTGTGGAAATTCAAGAGATTAAATAACTTAAGGTACAGGTGGAAACTTTACAAAATCAAGTAAGGCTAAAGTTACGCTCAACTTTTCTTCCAGTTGTTGGAATTCACTTAGAATTACAGCTTAAAAGAAATCAAGATGTTTCTCAACATACAGTACACATTAGATGTCAAGAAACCCTCTCCAACTGCCTAAAAAACTTTAGGTATCAGAATTTCAGCCATCTTTAATGAACAGTTAAAACTGTTAAAAATTTTTATCCTCCCTCAGAGCTTCATAAGAGGCTCTAAAGGAAAAGCTTACTTGCATGGATGTACATCAAAACCTGTATTCCTTGGGCTGTGGTTCAGATGTTAATATTGTACTTACTCCCTTTCTTAATCTAGTTCCCCCACAGATGGTAGAGATGCATTTTTGCTGTCACTGTGCAATGGGCCTGGTATATTCCAAAATGAAGTGTGAGTTTATTCTATTCTGAATTACAGGAAAAAACATCCTGCAGTGCACTGGTATTACCTTTTTACAGGAAAGTAGCGAACATAAAATAAATCAGACTAATCTTTTGTATGCTTTGGGACAGGCAGGGTGATAGGAAAGGGAAAATAAATACATCTAATGAGTAAGGAAAAAGATATTTCCTTTGACTTTTTTCTTGTGTCAGTGAAGCAAATTTAGCCTGGATTCAAAAATGTACAGCTTGAGCTGCTCCGGGGTAAACAGATGAAAATATATTATGATGCTTTCATGTGTATCTGTACATGCACAAGGACAAGTAGGTTTTTCTAGAAATGGTGTTCCTCATCTTATTTCAAAAAAGCAACACATCCTCAGAATGGATATTTCATTAAAACATAAGAACATTATTTCAATTCTTTTGCCATATCTTAGTCATAAATATACACACAGACACTTTTTCTTTTTTTGATTCAGCTCAAGACAAAACTAGAAGACCCCCACAAGAGAAGTTACTTGCAGCAGAATCAACCAGAGCCAGGCAGCATGGGGATGAGGTAGGTTCACTCATAGCTGAAGTAGGCTAGCCTACCTCCATATCTTACTTGCACAAATAAGTTTCAGGCAAGTGTTTACATAAATATGTTAAATTTTAAATTAACATTAACTTGCCTCTTGTATAAGTTAGGCAGACGTGACTTTGACATGCTCAGCTTCATCTCAGGGCCATGAGAAGGCTAGGATTAGAGGTGAGGACAGAAGCAGGTGATGTAATCAAGATGAACTGTGAACAGCAGTCAAAAAGCTAAGCGTTGTCAAAAGCCAAATGTCTCAGTGAGGTGACTGTTTGTGTATGATGGTCTAAGAGGTTCAGTATTACTCATATCAATGCACCTTCAACGGCCATTCTTCCATTGACTGGACAACAGGATTGGGACAAGAACACTAGATAGGATGAAAGCAAAGAAAGCACCAAACAGGCTTTCTTTCCTTCACTAAAGCTTAGGCTAGAGAACATAACGGGGTTCCTTTTATTGCGCCCAAAACATGAAAATAAGTGTTACTGTGATAAAGGGAAACCGGTGCACTACAAGCGACACTGCATCATCAGCCACTGGTGAAATGCACAGAAAATCCATCAGATTAGAGGCCAGGCCTTCCATTTTATTATGTGATGAGGAAATGTATCACTTTCCTAACAGACCAGTAGGGGAATGAACTTTCAAAAGACAGGAATCCACATGCATCGTTTTTTTCCCCCATTGACTTTATGCAGCAAGCATAACCTAAGTTGCTCTGCTGTCTCTAGTAATATGTTGCCAGTCTGCAAATCCCAGTCCTGACTGACATCTCATACTTGTGATACATAAAATACCTCACAAGGATTGCAATAACTTCAGAAGGTATACTGAAGGCTTGTTCTTTTTACACTCGACTATTCATACTCATACTGAATTACACTTTAACCCACAAATAATTCTACTAAAATCAGTGGGTTTCCTGGCAGTATGAAATTATTTTTAGTGTGAATAAAGGTACCAATACAGTTGATAATACTATTCCCTATTGGGACTATCATCTATAAACTCACATGCAAAGACAAAATTTGGGAAACCTGTCCAGTACTGAAACCGAAATTAGGCAATGGCCTACTAGGTCAATGATCCACCAATTAAAGAAAAACCTTGTTAGTAGGATTTAATGGCTCCAGAGGACACTATTCAATCAATAATCCACTAATATTGGAGAAATTTGCACCTGAAAATGCAATGCTATCTCTCCAAAGGGGCAGTTATAGACAATCAAATAAATCACATAATCACATTCAGTAGCACAAAGTGGACCTTAATGGTGACAGTACAGTGAATTTCTGTTAACTGTCTTATATTTCCAGTCCACACTGTACTTTTTTTCTATATGTTATCACTAACAAAGAAGATAAAGATCAGAGGCCAACCAAAGTACAAACCCTCACTGTAAACTGAGGTCAATTTTGGCTTATTTTTAGAAGAAATATTTATTTCTCTGTTTCTTTTGTCACCTTTTGTTTTCTTCTCATTTCCCTTTTCCTTTTCTATCTTGACAGTAACAGAAAGAAATTCTGGTTTTGCAGGAAATCGATCTTAAAGGCAATAGCAGGACAATAGGCAGTCACATTTTCAGGGAGTCATTTGGTTGAACATCAATTATATCTTCAATGATAAGGACAATAATAAGTGATGGAACTGAGAATGTTCTCTCAAAAGACACCAAGTCAGCTATTTTCACTTCTAGACATCTCACTGTTCAAGAGGCCATGATTGAGAGGGGAAATACAGCCCAAAGTCTGCAGATGTCTTTGATGTTAGAAAGTTTGGGAAAGGAACTGTAAGCTGTTTGTCACTACGAAATTGTAAGTTTTACTTTGTAATGGCCAGTTTGGGACAGCTTTCTCTGTGAGCCAACGTGTCCTCTGTTGTCCTTTACAAATACTACTAGTTACGGAATTCAATAGATCATCGACCTTTATAAATATTAAATGAGAAAATATTTCCAACATTTTTTGGTACAACTAAGTCTGATTTCTTTAATGAATACACTAACTAAAGCCAATGAGAACCACAAGCTTCCAGGACTGCTGAAATTCAGGTCTCTCTCTTTTAAAGGACCAAATTCAGATTTAGGAGACAGGTATAGCAATGTATATAGGATGTTGTTTATTGCTTCAAATAAAGCTGCATCAGAAAACAACATTAAATGCAACATTATTACTGCCAAAGAACACAATTTAGCAGAAAACCTCTGCTAAAATCCTGTTCTGGACAGAAAAATCCTGTTCCCTCTCTAAACTTGTTTTGGAGGGGAAGAACAGCATCCTTTAAAAATCTCACTACCAAAAGCAATAGAAGCTTTCTCAGTTCTACATGACTGAGAAGGGATTCTGAGACAGAAAGATACTCGCAAGTCTAGTCTTGTTCTTGAGTAGCTGGGCCATGAGCCAAAGCCATGACAACTACCATTTTGATGCTGATGGGTCATTTCTCTATACTGAACACTTAAAGACATAAGTTTCATTGCAAGTGACAGAAATATATGACTAATTATTTAGGCTCCCTTGCTGTCTTTTGGAGTGCACTTTGCAGAGAAAACAGCATGCTTTTTGAAGTCTCAGACACATAAAAGAAAAAGTGGCAGAACACTTCTACTTACAAGCCAACAAGAACACAAATTTCTAGCTAGATCTTACTGAAATCAAATTTACTAAATCTCTCATGAAAGAATGTGAATTCTTTCTATTATTGCTCCTCATTCTTTCCTGCTCCAAATCTCCCTTGACCCACAAAATTGCCATACATCATTACGTTAGGAAATCAGTTCTGCCAATTATTAGTCTCATGACATTAGGTCTTTCTGCTGCTAGAATTATGTGTTTACCTGGGAAGCCTGTATTTCATTTAAAAAGTATGTTTCTGGTCCTTGTCCTCATCATTTCAGCGTAAAGCTAGAAAACATGAACTCGAGGGACTCAAAAGGCAGAACAGAAATAAAAAGGAGGAATAAGTAAAATAAATTACGCTCACAGTTATGAAGATCTCATGAATTTTAAGTCAATCTCTAGATTTTTTTAGTTCAGCTTCATGGGTTTTTCATGTTGCAACATAAGAAAACAAACCAGAAATAAGACACCCGCACTTCCTCCTTCACAGCTGAGCAACTTGTGTGCACTCTTTCCCCCTTCTTGACAGGAGCCTGGGTTAGGATCCACTTGGAAGCTCAGCTAATGCTGCTGTGGAATGGCCAGCAAGTGTCACTATAGACTGAAGCAAAGTTCATAACTAAATATGAAAACGTTTTAGGCCACCAGGAGCACTGAAAGATGGTGGAATGAGTAACCAAATGGCTCTGCAGACCAGGTGCATGTTGTATTCCAGAGATCACCAGGCTGACCAAAGTCTATCACAGTTTCCACAAAACCAAGAAATACAGGACTTGATGTAACCTGGGTAATGACCTTGCCTAAAAATATTCTAGTAATTCTAATATCTAAATATGCTAATAATGATGAAAAAAAACAGCCAGATATGTTCAGCAGGATTTGAACTTTAAATATAAACAAGAAACAGCAGTAAACCCTAGGAAGCAGACTCTTTTCATCACATGTGAAAATGGAATATACTGAAAAGTAACCTAGAGGAAGGAGGGAGGGGCTGCCTTGTGGTTAGTGCCAAAGATTAGGGTCACCATCACTGGATTCTACCCTAACACAGCCATTGACTTTCTATGAAAACCTGGAAATGTTACTTAATCTGTGCGCATTTTATTTCCCTCCTTTCTAAAAAGGGGATAATAACACGTACCTTAAAGGTTTAGCAGGGCTTAGTTAATTAATGTTTGTACAGCATGTACAGCTCCTTGACTGGATAGTACTATATAAATGCTAAGTATTATTATTGCACAGCAATATCCCAAAAGAAAAGTAACACAGTAGCACATTCTTTAATAAAAAGAACACTTAAATTAATATGGCATGATTTTTTATAAAAGAAAACAAAGACGACTAAAAATTTTCCTACTAATGAACTTAACAACCCCTCCTCCCACCAAATTGTTTTCATCTGGGGTCTCAGCTGCATGTGGTCTATACATTCAATTCATCATCCAATTGCAAAATGAAAGGAAAACACCTGAAAAATGAAATAACTGTTTTTTCTAAGGGATAAGTGTAATTTAAAACATAACATTTTGGAATGAAAATCAACAGCATTGTTCAGTTTATTTTATTAAAAATGTCTCTCTGTGTACAGTGGCTATGTGTATAATCAGGTTGATGCAGCACAATGAATTTCCATTAAGAAACAATGAATCACTTACCACAGTGAAAGCAGTAATAAGGTTAAACTCTTAAGTTAAGTGGAAAGTAAGTCAAACTAAACCCCAGCAGGTTTCCTACTAGTGGCACAGCTAATGTTTTTGAAAATGTTCTAAATGTTCTTTCTCAAATATATGTATTATACATTGCAGTATTGTTAATTATATCCATTTTCTCTTTTATACACTTCCCCACGAGATCAGTGAAGAATGGAAAACTTACTTATAGTGGATTTCAGATTTAATGAGACAAAGATGGTTTAATATATACGACAAAGTGATGTACTCTCACCATGTTTGATAGGTAATTATTTTTTATACTCTAATGGCTACCATTTCGAAAATAATTAATGTATTATTTATGTAATTAATAGATAATCAACTGAGTAATGAAATATTCTGGTTACATCATGGTAGGTGGTGCTATCCTGTTTAACATCTCTAGAGCTCTTGGCATGACATCATGTCAAATACGTATTAAAAGATTCCATTTGAGAGATTTATGCACATTCTAAATACTTAAGTAACCTTGCTATGGTACTTCTCTTCAGATATATTCAGATATATATATATATATATATATATATATATATAAGTCTTAGCCATACATATATAAATGCATATTTAAAACCAAGTTTGTCTGAAATTAGATTTTTAAATCCACAGTTATGCACTTAAATAAATACCTAAATTTTCCACAGAAATAAAAACCATCCAACATTTCCTATGGAAAACAGGGATCTATTGCTGTGAACTTCTGCAGGTCTATCAACAGTCCTTCATAACCACTAGCTTTAAAGTTTGCTGATAGAACAAACAGAAAACCACAAATCATTAAAAAAAATAATGTAGATGTCATAAGAAAGCTTAAAATTGCATTCAAATGGACAGGCTCAGGAACCTGAAAAGAATTCTACCAACTTTATCTACATTGATACAACCTTCTCACTAATCCTCATAACTGGAAAAGGAAGAGTTAAGGAATGACTAATTGGGAAGAAAGTAATTTTTCTGCTGTTGTTTTCTTGAACACTGGTATAAAAAAGTATGCTCAGAAGTGTTTGCAACATGCCCTTCGAGGTGAGTATTTAATAAATTGTCCATCACCCTAAGTATGTTGTTGCCCTAGACACGCTGATGTACTAGTGGAAGAGAAAAACCTCTTTACCTCTAATACAATTACTCATGATTCCTTCCTTATTCTTTGGTCAAAGATCACTTGCAGATTAAAGTGACCGGTAATGGTGACTCAGGTGCGGTTTTATTTAGAAGTGACACGAAAAGAAGAAAATCACATGGTTCTGCCAGGTTTGTTTTTTAACTTAATCGCCCTCTTTCCTAAATGGTCCCACTACTTTTGGGGAATGGAACAAAACATACAACCTCCATTAAGTCAGTTGCAAAGCTGAATGCTGGCCTTCAGTTGAAGGAGCTTATCCATCTGAATATAGCATTGTGACTACAATTCTTTTCCCTCCTTTCCATAAACCTTCAGGCTTAGACTTAAGATGTGGCCTATATTAATGCAAATCTCATAGTGTATATGTCTTTTTCCAAATATCTATTCACTACAAACTTAAATGCTTTCTCACGTATGCTAAATTTATATCTCTGTAAATGTGACCTCAAATAGGCTACTCTTGACTCGTATGTGCAGAGAAATAGGCTATTAAACTGATGGCCACAAAACACGCTAATTCATTTAACTGATGTAGGGGGTGAAATTCAGAGTGAAGCTTTTTCTGAAAAAATTCAGCTTTATAGTGAAGTAGAATGAAAGAATACTATTGCTTTTCCAATTGCAGTGTGATTAACCCTCTAAAGCTTTCTTCAAAAGTCTAAGGAATAAATATTATTGTAAAGATTCAATAAAATCAACATGAATGAACACATAGTACATAAATGAAGGCAAAAATATGAATATATGATTACATGTGTACATGCGTTGCATTATGTTATGCATAAGATACATATTTTATCCTATCATAAAGAGGATGCTCTCTATGAAAACTATGATTGCTTTTTATTACCTTAAAATATTGCAGTTGTTTCTCAGCATTCATTGTTCCTTCATTTTCTTGTCTCAGACAGGAATTGAAGATGAAAAGCTCTGTATCTCTCAGCCACCCTTTCAGCTCTTTGATCCTGACCTCCAGCTGCCTTACCAGGCTGCCGCTTTCAGGCGAGAGCAGGTCACGTGGACCTAACCCACTGTGCCCTACCATTGTGTCTTGGATCTTCTCTCCTAGGGTTTTCTAAGGCATCAGATAAAGAAAACATAGATTAGTCCTATGTACCAAAACATATATAGGTTAACATGCAACAACAAGCATCTGTTAGATAACTAGAGATGTGGATTTTTTGAATAATTACTGCTAATATAAATCAAATTAATTCTTTGTTTCCTTGTTTCAATCAATTTTATTTTTTGTATCTTTGTTTCTCACTTATGCCATTCTCTCTGGGTCACTGACTTTGCTGGAAGCATGATAAATCAATGTTTATTAAGAGCAACTATGGACAGAGGAGACAAAATGGTACAAAACTTTTAAAAGTAGTTACTCTACAGAATCTGTCTGTGGTTTTAGATGTTTATGACCATGAGAGTTACTGGTTTCTAGGCAGCAACAGAAAATAGGACAAGCATTGAATTCACTAAACTCTTATCCAAGGTACCATCTAAGTTTTTGGGGAAACACTGAAATACTGAAATATTTTTTGAGGTATGAACTGTCAGGTCATAGTTTCCAAACTAGTAGCCCTGAAGGTGTATACAGGAGCAGCTAAGCCACCAAATAGCTGGTTTGCTTTTAAAAATTGATGAACTCATTCAGACACCAATAAGCTAGAAATTGCAAAGCCTCAATGTTCCTGAACATCAGGCTAATTATTTAGGCAACTAAATTTGGATTTAAGTTCTCCAGGTTAAGCATCCACTTTAAAAATAATGGAGCAGAATAAACATTCACCTCTGATCGCTAATGAAACTAATTTAATACAGCTTTTCAAAGTAGTATTTCTAATAAAAGAACCACTGAATAACATTTTGATAGTGGACGCTGTGAGCATAATGAATATTCTGAAGAGGCTAGGGAGAGAAAGTTAACTTCCTTTTCAGTATTTTGAAAAGCAATCCTTTAACATCACAAGGGATGCTGCTTCTTCTATGCCAAGCAGTATTTTATCTGACCTATAAGAGGCTGTCAGTCTGACACTTATTATAAGCAATAGATCTGTGTTACTGATTGTAGAATATTGAATATACGCTGGCAATCACATCCAATAACCTTTTAAACTGATAATTAGCAGTGGTTAATTGTTTCAACATGAAGATACGGTTTTAGGCAACCCAGTATGGCTGTCTGTTGAAAATACACGCTTTAGAAAGTTACTAGAGTACAATTTATAACAATGGTTAGCTTCCAAAAATAAGCTTTAAAACACAAATAAAATTAGATCAACAGACATTAACCTACTATCTGGCATTCTGTAAATAATGTCTTTAGGAGATCATAACTGTAAAACATGCTTTCTTGGCAACACCCTTCTATTTTCATGGTGTAAATATTGATAATTTGAAGACCCTCAGTGGAATCCAGCGCTAGCTATTGTTTTTATGCTGTAACAAAAGTAGCAGCAGGAGGTGAAATCAATGCCCTTGGAGGGTAGGGTCACAAAAAAGAATTTATTGCCACTTTTTTGTTCTGGAACAGTTTGCAATCATAAATTCTTCATAAACAGAATACTTCAGAGAATGGTCCGTCTTCATAAATATACGACAGAGGACATCAATTTCATTTAATTCACAATTTGTGTCAGCACAGCAGATGCCAATGCCTGCCTTGATAGGGTTGTTTAATATGCAATTGAGACAGAGTAATATTCAGCACAGGGGACAAAATTTCACAGATTAAACTGTACGCACCACTGACATTTCATTCTAATGTATTTCCATTCCACACTGTTCACCTTAGATGAAAGTAATATTAAAACCCATATCCCTCTATTTTACCATTGTTAGAAGTTAAAATCCTTGTCTTTAATTTTTTTCATGCCAATTAAAATGTAATCATGCCAATTAAAACAGTATGCCTAGTGCCGTTAGTTTCTGCAGAGGTTTTTATTAAATTAAACAAAACTCTATCAAACTCTGCTTATTATTCATGAAATTGCATTTAGCAGGAAAACTGTAGTATTTTATTTTTCTGCAAATGCTGAAATTAATGGCAAAACTTAATCCAGAGGTATATTTTGATTTTAAAATACTGAGAAGTGGAGGGTTCCCATTTTTTTAAGGGAGAGTTTTGCTAGATTTTTAGAATTCTCATCAGTTACTTATCTCATGGTTTTATCTCCTAACAGCTCTACACAGTGCCATTGAATTAAGCTGATTAAATACACTGAAAGTCATAAAAGTAAGGCTTACAACTGAAGTTATTTTAAAAATACAAGTTGTCATGATCAGATTTAAAAGAATAGGTTAATAAGTCCAATTTTTATCAGTAAATATATTAATACTCAAATATTTTTTAAAATGCTTGTGGTGATGCTGCTATTAAAATAAAAAAAAATAATAAGCTCACTAGTCATAAGGGAACTTTCAAGATTTTCTGACAATTTGCACATTTAGAGAATCAAGCGATTAGAAACTACTGTGCTGAACTACAAAAGCCCCACCCTCTGTAAAATGGCTATTGCCTTACCAAACAAGCTGAAGTGACACAAGTCAGCATCTAAAATGCTGCTGGCAGGTTGCATGTATAGCTTCCTCATAATAGATTAGACATGTTTTTTAAACTAAGATAATAGCATGCAAAATTATGCAATGTAACTGTATTGCTAATATCACACATCTATAATAATTTAAAGTAATTTATAAATTTATCTTACCCTTGATTTGAAGTGAAGGCAATTAAGGAGAGAAGTGGATGGAAAAATATATAGTTTGACCTCTCTCTCTCAGCTGTTTTACAACAACAGGACAATAGTGTCTCCTGCACAGTGCCATCTCTGGTCTCTGGGTAACAGACTCACTATATAGCTTTTTTTGCCAGATTCTTGTATCTCACTCTTTGGCTGAGACCCAGCCCATCATAGCGTGAAATGAATTACATGAAACTTTTTTGGCTTTTGTCAAAAGTCAGTTGAATACAGCAGCATGAAACATATCCTGGCTGTATTCTTAGCTTCAGGTATTCAGATTTGTACTGAATCTGCATATTTGTTTTTGAGCCATCAGTGTGACCTGAAATATGCAGCGACAACCCTGCTTTTCATATTAAGGATGTAGTAAATAGTTAAACAGTAGATGTCTCTAACATGTACCTTCAGAATAAATTCTATTAACATTTACTCAAGCATGACAGTCAGTGTATATCAGATATACTGCATTATAGTTGACTTGGTGCATACCCGTAATACATGGCATATTTTACTTACATTTTTTATGTATTAAAGAACGAAAATTATTAAACTCAGACAGGAGACAAGCATGGAATAAAAAAATAATCAACAGAATAGGAAAATACTATTGAGTTTTTATCATAGCATGAGTAGCTTGTTTGAAATGTACGTGGTGAATTGAAAGAGAGAGATATTTGTGCCTCAAATTAGAAATCAGACAGACAACGTACTTCAACACACAAAAATGTACACATGACCCACAAACAGTAATAAAAATGCAAATACCCCAAGCAGTTCCCATTTTTCATTAATTGAATCCACTTTTTCAAGGAGATCATTTGCTAGTAAAACACCACTTTTCTTCAGAGCTTCAACCTTACTAAGCAGTTCCATCTTTTTCGGGTGCCTGATTGACATTTCTACATTGTATCTCTAAAATGAAAAGAAAGAGATAATATTAGCTACTGTGAAGATTTTTTTCTATAAAAAATTAAACTTTAATTCTATGTGTCCAGTTATGATCACGCTCACTATGCCATATTTTAAATTTTCTTTTTCAAGCATACAACCTTCTCATTACATATCGTAAGAGCACGTAGCTTTCTGGGTGACGTATCTATGCAGGCAGTTAGCAATAGATTACACATAGTAATATTCACTCACAATATTCACTTGTACACAACATTCACTAACATGTTCTCATCTGAAGATTGCTCTGCCTTTGTCTCATTCAAGTCAGTGGTACCTTATTTTTCAAATATGATACCTTCAGCAACACTGAGGCTCTCCATTGGAAAAACAAAAAACAAAAAACAACATCAAGGAAATAATTTAATAATTATGTTGCCTGGACAGTTTATTTCTTCTCTCTCTCATTGAGGATTCTGTCTCATATATGGGCCTGAAATGCTATTATACGTGAAAACATAAGAGTTTCACCTTAGAAAAACAATTAGACATAACTCCCTTACAACACAATACCAGTAACTTGATTTTTATTGCATCAACCAACAGGAGCAGTGAAAGGGTCACAAACAAGAACAGCCACAATGCTCATACAGTCCAATAGTTTCTTCAAACTGAAACTACCTTTTATTTCCTGCACTGTTATTTATTGTTAAAAAAGAAAAGGACAGAGAAAACAGGAAGAAAACCTGAAGCTTCTTTCAAAATTACTTTAATATGATTTTCTAAATATTTTAGCTGTATATATAAGTATATATAGAGAGTGTGTAAGTATATATATAGAGAGTGTATAAGTATACATACTTATATACTCTATAAAAATGTATTTGAATCTACAAATTATGAAATAAATTTCTTTAAAATC
>VZTO01013003.1:3054-18209 GCA_013400615.1 Syrrhaptes paradoxus | reverse complement strand
ATTGTCAACTGTGATCTTCCCCCCCCCCCCCGCCCCAACTTTGAGGATAAAGCAAATTATTTTTTTTTTGCTGTCATGTGTCTATTTCTTTCTTCTAAGATGCATTACTTCTTTTAGTTAAAATATGGTCTAGATAAAGGTAACATGGTGAAACCAGTTTTGATATTGGAATTTTTTAAGTTTAGAAATTATGCACTTTGCTTCTTTTCCCTCTGTGGGAGTTGAGGCCTGCAGTGATGAAAGGTTTATTTGTGTTCTTTTCTCTTGGAAATCAAAAGCATTATCTGTCAGTAGATGGAAGTGTACTAAAAGCTGAACATCAGTTGCTGTCCTGTCACATCAGTTCATTCAGTGCTGTATTTCTGCCCTCAGCCTCCCTGCTGTTGAAGGAAGTTTTGGCTTCCTTGTTTATCCCACATAGACAGTTTTCTAAGGCAAGGCCAATATGCAGCTACCGTGATACAGACACTCCTGAAATGCTTTGCTTCACTACCTATCAAAGTGCATTTTAGTTCTAAGCATAGTCTTAGTTGGAACAGCATTAGGGTCTATATTACTTATGGGACCTCATCTTCTACAACAAATATTTGAGACAGTTTTAGGCCCCTTTCATTTATTTTGGCCTGCCTAAGGAAGCCAGTAGGGATTTACCTTGGACTTAAGTTATAATAATGACACATACAGAACATGGCTTGTGTGACTCACTCTTTGGTTCCTACTGGTGTTGATTGTATATTTGCTTACCTGGCTCTTCATTGAAAAAAGAGGCTGGTCCCCTGAGACACGTAGAGCAGATGCTCATATTTTCAGCCACGAGAGACCTGTGTTAATAGCTTAGTGGTGATTTGGAATTAGAGGGTGATCTCTATAAAGCTGGCCTGTGTCCTTCTGTTTGTAAAACAGTTATTGATAGAAAAGCTACCTGCAGCATGATGACTGAAGTTCTACAAAATTACAGCTGTACAATTTTATGCTGTAATTGTTCTAGTTTGAGAAGACTATGGCTGGAACACTGGGAATGTGTTGGTATGCCCTTCTCTGCTTTTACAAGCTCAATTGTTGATCTGGGCTGTGTGTGAATCCCAGAACTCATACTTTCTGTTCCCTCGCTAGCAGGAACTTCAGGGACTGCTAAAGCCAGACGGGACTTCAGTAGACAGAATCTGAACTTCTCTGTATGGCACGAGTGTGTTTATGAATGTAATCTGTGTGCATCTGTTAGGAGTTCATGTGTAACTATCAGTTCTTTGTCTACTGGAACACGACTTTGTAGCTTTCACCATGAAATAAATACAGTGGAATCTTGAAGTTTGTTTTGTTTTTTTGCTTTGTGATGGGGATGTTTTGTAAGTGTGTTAATCCCTCTGTTTAAAACACTTAGCAGTCTGTGTGTTTTTTCTAGTTGTGTAGTAAATTTGGTCTCCCTTTATTCAGTTGCTGCTCTTGATTCTACCAAATCTTACAATGCCTGGACCAAGTATTTTTGTGAAGAGTGTATCTTTAATTATTACAGAACTAAGGTCACCGTTCTTTTGTGACCTTCACTTGGAATAGCACTTCGCGTGTAGGTTGTACAGCTTCTACTTATTCTAAATATTATTGCTCCAAGTAAAGAAAAGTAGAGTATCATTCTTACCTTGTCATTTTGCATGCACATTTAGAGTGGCAGTTTAGGTAGCAATTGTGGGCATGATGACAGCAGTGGAGTTCATTCCTTTGATAGCTTTTGGAGAAGCCGGAACAAGAAGTTGTCTTCCCTAGAACATCTGTATTAAAATAGCAGATAATGCTGGTGATATGTTAGGTGACAGTAGGCTGGTTAGTAACATGCTTTAAAAAGCTGTGAGGAAGTGGAATAAGGAGATCCAGCATGATGATGCAGTATGCTAAACAATAAATTGCAGTTGTCAAAGATTCTGAGATACTAAGATAAGATGTAATAATGTGGGATGATTAGTTCGCATTCTCTTGTCTATATCAGTCCTATTGTACAATTACACTTTAGGTTTTCTAGGATAGAATCTGTTGTTTAGCTTTGGTAGTGAAGGGAGATCCTGATCTGTGACAAGAGCCTACAATATGGCAAGTACTAATGACTTGTATGTAGCGGACAATAGATTAGCAGAAGAGGTGCTAAACATTATTAGGAACTTCTCTGGATAGTGAGAAGTTCAGAGGTAGTAATGAGTGAGGCTCAGTCTTGATCTAATGTGTCTAATTATCACAAGACTGCAGTAAGTTAAGGTGGGAAGAAAACTATTTTAAACTTGCAGGTTATGCCTCTGTGTGTATGGATTCCTGCCTGTTTGCTTATGTGTTGTTAGTGAAGGCTAGCCTACATTTGTCCACAAGAAGCTCCTGCTACTGGATTGTTTCACTTCAGCATGGAAGTGTGCCATTTTGTTCATCACAATCTGTACAATGGGAAGACTTTAAATTCTAGGAAATAATTTACATATACTAATATGGTTTTTTGTCTTGTCTCCAACTCTTGGCACCCATAGAGTGAAGGGCTGTCTGAAGAGGCTTGGGCACAGCTTCATGAAGATGTATTTCAGAAATGTATACAAGTATAGCTTGATAATTCTGCTTTCATAGAATTATAAAAAGTCTGTAGCCAACCAGAAAAGCTGTTTGATAGAATCATTTAAGTTGGAAAAGACCTTTAAGATCCAGTCCAGCCGTTAACCTAGTACTGCCAGCTCCGTCACTAAACATATGAGTGGTGAAGAACCTTGTATACTTGGCTGTCATAGTAAACATATTTTTTTCTGCTGGTATAATTACAAGTTCAAAATCTTAAAGAACTATCTGCTGTTAGGCTTAGAACAAAGTATAGCAATGTATTGGACTGAAGTAATATTACAGAGCAGTGGGCAAGATAGTGTGAAAGTCCTGTTTAGGCAAATTGATATATTGAGGACTGCATTGGCCAAATGTGACTTTTGTATTTGGAAAGACAACTGATTATTTTCAAAGTCAGTGTCAGTGTTGCTATCATCCTTTAGGGCTTGAAAGCACAAGTTGGATCACTTGCCAACTGTGACCTCTCTGAAAATGTAGTAGCCCTATATAATAGATTGTTATGGCAGTGTTTATAAAATGATAATAAAAATACTTTTTGACAGTCTCACTGACAGCGACTCAAGGCTGATAGCATCCAGGTCTGTCTGTTTTGCTTTCCTCAGAAATACTTAAGACTTCTGCATGTATTTATGCCTGGTATGACTCTAGGGATAAGAACTTACTTTGTGTAACTTGAACCAAATTGTTTGAATTGAGAGAGACATGAGGAGGAGGAAGGTGACAGAGCTGTACATATTGTGTGCTAAAATGATAAGAAGCTCTTGTGCTGTTTTGGAGACTAAGGCAAAAATTCTGGTTAGATTTTTTTGCCATGTTCCTGATAACTTCTGAAAAACGAAGTTTACGCTTCTGTTATTTCTAAATTTGTATGAGATGTAATAATGATCGAGCTTTATATTCTCTTCATATACATCATTAGATGACTGGTCATCTTCATAAGCCATCCTGTTTTTCACCTTTACTATGCATTTTTCTGTTACACATTGATTATATGATGTGTTAGATTAGTTTATAGGTTGCCCAGAACATTCAGTTAGAAGGCTAGATAGACTTTTTTCATTGTTAGGTAACAGGTAGCTGTTTGAAATTATTTAATGAGTTCTGTATTGAAATAAAATGAATTAACTTTTAAAAATAAAAGATATTAAAGATAATATGCATCACAAATGTTTAGTTTGCAGTGAATTAGTATGTACTGGAGTGGATAAATTCTAAAAGTTCATGCCACAAAGTGTGTGTTTTGTTCTGTTTTTCTTTAAAGCCTGTGATTTGTGTGTGTTGCTTTTTGATTCGCTGCAGGAAAAAGGAGGGGAAAAAGAACTTATCACTTAAATTAAGGCTTCAGTATTACCTTTTCCCCTCCTTTTTTCTCTTCAGTCTTTATTATTGTCCTTAATAAATCTTTGTAAAAGGTTTGGTGCTTCTTCTACATGGTGTAGTCTAGCTCTCAGCTTCCTGGTTACTAGCAATATCCAAAAAAACTAAAATTCAAAAACCACCCCAAAACCTAAAAACCAAAACTGAACAGTTAAAAGAAACAAGCATCAAGTGCATAGAGCTCAGAGGTTGAAGTAGCTTGAAATAATTTTCTGTGAAAGCTTTTGTTAAAATTAGATCAGTTGCTATTTTCAGAAAGTATAAATAATGTATTTTTTTTAAGAACAAGTGAAGTTCTTGTTATTGCTGCTTTTACAGGAGTTCAACATGTATTATCGTAGTCTACAAAATTAGTTGAAGTCTGGGTAGCGCTTTTATTTTGAGAACCAAGTCATTCCCACAGTTTAAGTATATCACAAATTTATAGTTTCTTCCTGAAACTTTATGGTACAACTTGATTTCCTTATTGGAGGACTGTAAATCATTCCTCTAAGCCAGAAAACAAATTTCCTGACAGCAAGTGGAGGTTGTTATTTTCTTCCTAATTGAACAAATATGGTCTCTGACTAATGTAGCTAGAGGTTCTGGCAAAAATCCATTTAAAAAAAAACCCCAAACCCTTAAGTTTTTGCCAGTGAGCTGTGTTCTTATAAGAAGAGTGTTGCTGATACAGTCCACTGGCATTTGTTTGTTGGTGAAGAATTCATGAGAAAAGATAGGTTCTAAGTAACTGTGTATTTTGGCTGTATCTGCTGGGTAGTTTGCTCTCGTGGATAGCTGTTGTAAGGACAGGAACGGATTTCTTCCAAATTTTTACATTTTTGTTTTCAAAAATACAACCAAGTTCCATTTGTGCTGTGTCTATAAACTGTTAAATCATAGAAAAAATGTAAAAGTTAAATTTGCCAGGTATTGCTTTTAACTCCCTGCAAAAAATGTAGGGTTTTTTTTTTTTCCTGCTGCTGTCTTTGGAAATCTAAGAAAAGTAAATGTGGTGTAAAAGATCCAACACCAGAACACTGGAATAGGTAGCACTGTCTGCTTTAAATTTTATGTATGTAAATGCTTCTTGTGTCATTGTATGCTAGTCATCTAATAATGAGTGCAAATTTCAGACTTTTTTTTCCAGTGGCTGATGTTTTTAAAATGCCAAGTTACTTTGTAAACTCTTTGTAAGAAAGATGTGGAGTTAAATCGCAAGTTTCTTAAGAACAACAGATGGTACAGGCTGGAGAGGCTAATATAAGTATTAAACATGTGATTTAGCTTCATCAGACCTTCACTTATTAGTTTTGTCATTAAGGATCATTGGGTAATGTATTTGTCAGGCAGTATGATTTAATTGGTTCATAAAGCATGGCCAGATCTTCAAGGAAACTATTAGTATTTTGCTGTCCCAGGATGTGGTGCTTTTGTGTGAGTCACTGTGCATACCAGATGGGATCCTGAATGACCTCTGGGTTAGACTTCAGAGTGGTTCATCCAGTACTTTACCTGTCCAGACCAAAAAGCATGCTATTATATTTGTTCTTTCTCTTTGGAGGTTAATTCCTAAAATGATTTCCCAAGAGGATAAATTTTTCCCCCTATGATTGTAAAATTTCAAGAATATTTTTTCTGCTCGGTTCCTTGCATAATACAGCATCTTTTTATATTTCTGATACGGATTTTAGGGTGTGTGTGAGATGCCTGCATCCTAGCATTCTAAATGCATGCTCTGAACGAACTGTAAGCTAATCAAGCAAATCATGTCAGCGTGAAAAGTATTAATCTGTTAGTGTGAAAGTGTATGAAATTATTTAATGTAGAGAAACTTGCACAGCTTGGTAATGTTTCATTGTGGTTGGTTTTTTTTCTGCAGATGCCCTCCTCGAACTTTTTTACCAGCACTGTGCAAAATTTTTCTCGATGAAAGTGCTCCAGACAATGTATTAGAAGTAACAGCTCGTGCCATAACGTATTACCTGGACGTATCGGCCGAATGCACCCGTAGGATTGTGGGAGTGGATGGTGCTATCAAGGCACTTTGTAATCGTTTAGTAGTTGTTGAACTTAACAACAGAACCAGCAGAGATTTGGCTGAGCAGTGTGTGAAGGTATGTATTCTGAAGAACCTTCTGTTTTTAAAAGGAGCTGGAAAATTTGCTGTTTCTGAAGAGCTTCCTCATATTATAATCCTTTTTATTTTACTAAAATGTGAAGCAAAAACATAGAGTATGATAAAAGTGTGCATGCCAGCAACACTACTTATCTTTACTGTCAGTAAAATATCTTCAAAGCTGAGATTCCTTAAAAAAACGAAAAGTATAGAAAAAGAAAAAATATTAGAAGAAAGTTTTCCTGGTTATCTTGCATGACTAGAATGCTAAGGGCTAATTCTTTGCTAAAAGAAGGTTTTTTTGTTCTGTTGTTTTGTTTTCTTAACCAGTTCTGTAGATGAATATAAACAAATAACTGACTTTTTATGTGAGCTTTGTTCTAATTAAATCTCATTTTGCAATAGGTGTTAGAATTAATCTGTACCCGTGAGTCAGGAGCTGTGTTTGAAGCTGGAGGGTTGAATTGTGTTCTGACATTCATTCGTGACAGTGGACATCTTGTTCATAAAGATACTTTGCATTCAGCTATGGCTGTAGTATCCAGACTCTGTGGCAAAATGGAGCCTCAGGATTCCTCCTTAGAGATCTGTGTGGAATCACTGTCCAGTTTATTAAAACATGAAGACCATCAGGTAATGTAATAGTTGGCTCAACATCCTGTTAGTTTAACTTCCATTATGTTTAATAAATGAATGGCTAGGCATTTTTACACAGCTTCTACAACGATGTGTTTACATAGTAGTAGTTATATTTGGATATTATGATAGTTTTCTTTACACTTGTGATGACAAGAGGATAAAAATACTGCTTAGCATTTGACTTCAAGAACGATTGTGCGAATATGATCTTATTTAATCTTTGAAAACTTTATTGAAAAATAGTCTGTAGCTTTTTCCAATGCATTTGGAAATACTTTCTGAAGTAATTATTGATTTACGTCTGCACCTCAGTCACTATTAAATTGAGCATAAATAAGTGACAAAAATGAATTTGGTTTGTTTTGTCAAACTAAGAGAAGCAATGAAAACAATCAATGCTAAAATATTCCATTGGAAGCCAGCTTAAATGGTGCTGCTGTAGATGCCACACCACTTCTTTATTGCAGTTTTATTAACTTAAGATGAAATAGTCGTTGTTAAATGGGCTACAATGGGGCTACAGCATTGGTGGATAAGAGAAGAGCAACTGATGTCATCTACCTGAACTTGGGCAAAGCATTTAACACTGTCCCACATGACAATCCTTCTCTCTAAATTGGAGAGACATGGATTTGACAGTTGGACCACACAGTGGATAAGGAATTGGCTAGAAGGTTGCACCCAAAGAGTTGTGGTCAATGGCTCAGTGTCCAAGGGGAGACCGGTGATGAGTGGTGTTCCGGAAGGGTCAGTACTCAGGCTGGTGTTGTTTAACATCTTTGTGGGAGACATGGACAGTGGGATGGAGTGCACCCTCAGCACGTTTGTTGATGACGCCAAGCTGTGTGGTGCGGTTGACATGCTGGAGGGAAGGGATGCCACCCAGAGGGACCTTGACAGGCTAGAGAGGTGGGCTGTGCAAATCTCATGAAGTTTGACAAGGCCAAGTGCAAGGTCCTGCACATGGGTCGAGACAATCCCAAGTAGAAATACAGGCTGGGCAGAGAATGGATTGAGAGCAGCCCTGAGGAGAAGGATTTGGGAGTGCTGGTAGATGAGAAGCTGAACATGAGCTGGCAGTGTGCGCTTGCAGCCCAGAAAGCCAACTGTGTCCTGGGCTGCATCAAAAGAAGCGTGACCAGCAGTTTGAGGGAGGTGATTCTCCCCTTCTACTCTGCTCTCATGAGACCCCACTGGCAGTGCTGCGTCCAGCTCTGGAGTCCTCAGCACAAGAAGGATATGGACCTGTTGGAGTGAGTCCAGAGGAGGGCCAGGAAGATGATCAGAGGGCTGGAACACCTCCCATACGATGAGGACAGGCTGAGAGAGCTGGGGTTGTTCAGCCTGGAGAAGAGAAGTCTCCGAGGAGACCTTATAGCAGCCTTCCAGTACCTGAAGGGGGCCTGCAGGAGAGATGGGGAGGGACTATTTTTCAGGGAGTGTAGTGATAGGACAGGGGATAATGTCTTTAAGCTGAAAGAGGGTAGATTTAGATTAGATATTAGAAGGAAGTTTTTTCCTGTGAGGGTGGTGAGACACTGGAACAGGTTGCCCAGGGAAGCTGTGGATGCCCCATGCCTGGAGGTGTTCAAGGCCAGGCTGGATGAGGCTTTGAGCGACCTAGGCTAGTGGAGGGTGTCCCTGCCCATGGCAGGGGGGTTGGAACTAGATGATCTTTAAGGTCCCTTCCAACGCAAGCCTTTCTGTTATTCTATGAAATCTAGAAATTGGATCCTAGAGATACTATCTTTGTGCTCCTAGAATTCTTTTGTGTATTTCATACTAGTGTTTTGCAACAACTATTTAGCCAAATTCTTGTTGTACCTTGGCTGGGCTTCTCATCCATACCATTCTTAATCCTCATTTCACCTCCACCTCTGGCCTCATTCCCTTCTCTACACCACTAGCCCCCTCTCCCCCCCTTCACCAGCCTGGTTTATTAAGCACATCGTATTTGGGAGACTAAATCTTTGCTGGTGACCTACATTTTAAAAATATATTTTTAGATGTTTTTGAAAGACCCAGTTGGCAAGGCACTGCCACACTAGCTGTTTCAGAACAAGCTACCATGTTTTTTAGACATATATGTAACTTTTTTAATGCACTGGTAATCTCAGGCAAGCTAATCCTAAAATTTAGACCGTAACCAATTTATGATATGTTTGAAAGAAAGCAATTGCTGGGGCTGTTCGAGCTCTGAATGAGAGTTGAAATTAACTTATCTTAAAGGTAAAGCTAAAAGATTGTGTTTGAGATTGGAGTAACCCAGATTATAATAAGTAAATCTCTACTGGTATCCTTGAGAAACGTGTTTTGTGTGAAACAAGCCTCAGGATTTACAATTAATGTTGAAGTGTATTATGGTTTTGCCCAGTGACTTGCTTTTGTAAAGTTTGTTTTTCACTCCCTCATCCTTTTGCGCTGTTGGATTTTGTCACTTTGTGTAGGCTGCCAGTTAATAACATCACTTGAGGGTCTTTGAGTTTTGTTTTTTTTAAACTTGCTACTAAACTTGCAGTTTGTGAGGAGAAATGTGAATACCTTCCATGGTATTCTTTTGCTTTGTAAACTGATGCCACTGATGTGGTCTTTTAGATAAGGTGAACCTTTCTTGTGTATTTCTGATAGAGCTGTTCTGGTGAAAACCCATAAAAGTGTATACAGATTGCATAGAGATTGGCAGAATTGTTTATCCACTGTGCTGTCAAAGAACTGCAGTAAAATACTAGAGGACATGAGAAGAGACTATTAAAGAAAAAAATCCCCTGCAGAAGTACTGATAAATCAGAATGCTTGGCATGCAGAAATTTATCATGCTTTGCATTTGTTCAGGAGAAACTTTTGGTTTTCAGGTCCTTGCAAACTTAATGGAGATTTAGGATTTTAACTTTATGAAGTCTGGCTAATACTCTAATCATGTTTTGTGAGTTGATGAGTAACTTTGCTGATGAGTAACAAGCCCTTGGATGTGGCAGCTGACAATCATTTTGAACATGGGCTGTGCTAGACGTTGATGACATTTTAGGGAGTAAGAACTGTACTAATTTAAAGTTTGGTCAAGAATAGATGGTTGTGGTGGTGAGTTTTTGTTCTATGAGTTGGTTTTGTTTTGTTTTTTTTTACTATCTCTTGACACCAGTCTGGTTTGCTACTGCATATCTACAAAGGCAAGTGTGCCAGAAGCAGCTCTATGCAAACTTCCTAATCTGAGACACAGAGACACTTGTAGTGTATGAGAAGGATGTTAAAGGCAAAATCTCCCTTTCTTTTCAACACTGACATGAAAACAAGTTGGATACTTTCCTGGGCAGTTGGCCAGCAGTATTTTTTGCCAGATTGTTAAGAGCATCAGAGGATCATCAGTAAGCCTTGTTTCCACAGTCTCACTGGTTTTTTTGGTGGTTTTTGTTTTGTTTTTATTTTATTTTGGTGATGAACCTAAATTTGGGAGTTTATATTTTATTGTCACAAAAATACTTGCATATCCCTGAATCAGATGCTCAGTGGACAGTCTGGTTTATCTAAGGGTAAAATCTGCTTTTCCCAGTTTGTCCTATTTTTAGGCTTGGTCCAATTGAAAAATTTATTTTACCTATGAGAAGTATGTAGACCTTTAAATATAAATCAAACTGTCAGTTCAATACTTTGGAAGTTCTGCGTTGGTGCCGCAGCTAATAGCTTGTTTGATAGCATTTCTTTTAATAGAAAGCACCAAATTAATGTAATTTATTGTACTATTAAAATAGCAATAGAATTATAGTATACAATATCTCATACATATTGTATATATTAGATATGTGATATAATAATTATATAATATTAATAGTAATATAATATGAAAATTAGTAACATTAACATCTTATGTTTTATAAATATAGAAGATAATTCAAAAAATTATTTGCAGTTTTATCTTCATTGTTCTTTGAGGAACAAATTTGAAATTCAGTAAATGTGTGAAAATTAGGAAGTAAAACCTCATAGGGCGTTTTCATGGTGTTCTGGTGGTGGTGTGGGGTTTTTTTTGTTTTGTTTTATTTTTTTAAGTTTTACTACTGGAAAGTTGCTGTAACAGTTCTGAACATCAGAACAACCAGAAAGTTAGTCACTCTGTGTTTCTATACCAAGCTGTGGGATGTTTTTGGTTTTTTTTCGAACTGTATTGTCAGAATGGACAACGGGTAGTTGTGCTTCCTGTAAGAACAAAATCTGTAACTAAAAACTATTTTTAAAATGTGGTTCCAACATTTGTTAATTTGTCAATTTGATTATTAAACCTGTTTTTCTAGATTAGCTCGAGGTTTTGCTCATATAGTTAAAGAGATGCTCACAATGCTGACCTTTAGACAGAAAATAGTCCCCTTAATTTATGTAGGTCATCAACAGAGAGAAAAGGAGGGAAAAACCCCAACAGGCATACAGTCCTTCAGTGAGCAGTTTGGAGCACTGTTTGATTCTGACTCCAAGCTTCTGGCTTAAAAAGCCTGTCTCTTCTGTTCATGGATTTTGAAGGGAACCTGGGGAAATAAGCTGCTTCTGTCTGTCCTGTATTCCTCCAAATATCCCCTTGGCATCTTCTCATCTTAAGTAACAGAGTTTTCATCTTTTTTCTTTCACTTCTTTCTTAGGTTTCAGATGGAGCTCTGAGATGCTTTGCTTCATTAGCTGACAGATTCACACGGCGTGGAGTTGACCCAGCCCCATTAGCTAAGCATGGATTAACTGAGGAGTTGTTATCTCGCATGGCAGCTGCTGGTGGGACAGTATCAGGACCATCATCAGCTTGCAAACCTGGGCGGACTAGCACTGGAGCACCATCTACAGCTGCAGATTCTAAATTAAGTAATCAGGTGTCAACTATTGTGAGCCTGTTGTCAACCCTGTGTAGAGGCTCTCCAGTAGTAACACATGTAAGAAAACCTTTTACTCTGCAGCTTTTTGTTCTCATAGGGTTTTTCCCTTCATGTACTTTAATACAGGCAAGATTTGTGTTGCTATTGTATATATAGATACACAGATTTATAGATTTTATATATATATATATATACATGCATACATATAGGTTAGTCGTAAAGAGGGGAATGAAGGAAACATTTCATATGGAAATGAAACCCAATTCTGATAGTATTTTCTAAAGCCCTGTATATTTTTTATTGTTCAGACTTTTAATTATTTCCAGGATCTCCTAAGATCTGAACTTCCAGATTCTATAGAAAGTGCGTTGCAGGGTGATGAGAGATGTGTACTGGATACCATGCGGTTAGTAGATCTTCTTTTGGTGCTACTGTTCGAAGGGAGAAAAGCCCTGCCAAAATCCAGTGCTGGATCTACAGGCAGAATCCCAGGATTGCGAAGACTGGATAGTTCTGGGGAACGTTCTCATCGACAGCTGATAGATTGCATCCGCAGTAAGGATACTGATGCACTAATAGATGCTATTGACACAGGAGGTAAGCAAAAATACTCTGAAAAAGAGAATATGATAAATAAAGTATCTCTTTATTTTTATAGTCTATGGTGTCATAATGAATGCTTAGGTAGTACCTGGAAATTCAGGTAAATTTTTTTTAAAGAACATTGCTGAAGTTTGATCCATAATTCTATGAGCTTTGATTATTTTATTTAATTGTATCTTTCAGCTTTTGAAGTAAATTTTATGGATGATGTAGGACAAACTCTTTTAAACTGGGCCTCCGCTTTTGGAACTCAGGAAATGGTAAGTTAATTTTACAGAATCTTAAAAACTTTGTGTAAAGAAAGAGATGAAAAAAAAACTAGTTTTTTTTTTCTTGTTTAACAGGTAGAATTTCTCTGTGAAAGAGGTGCTGATGTTAACAGAGGTCAGAGGTCATCCTCATTACATTATGCAGCATGTTTTGGAAGACCTCAGGTAGCAAAGGTATGATATAAACTGACACTGTTAGAAAGCCTTACGTACTGACTTTTTGCCTTGTTCTCTACATGTCTTTGATGCAATATGTTTAACATATGCACTGTAAATATTTACATTTTCTTTATAAAAATATATATTTTTTAATGATAGGTTAGTAATATGAATAAAAGTAGTTTCATATTAGCTCTACAGATATAAAGAGCACAATGTTCTAGCTGCTTACCAGCATGAGAGAAGTGTAGGAAAGATGCATGAAAAAACATGTTTACTACTTTGGAAGAAGGAATCTTAATTTTTTTTCATATTGAAAAATATTTGTTCTCAGACTCTCTTACGACATGGCGCAAACCCTGATTTGAGAGATGAAGATGGGAAAACTCCTTTAGACAAAGCTCGTGAAAGGGGGCACAGCGAAGTGGTAGCTATTCTTCAGTCTCCAGGTGAGTGCAGTTTTTAATTCCATACCCTTGCTAGTAGAAATGTTAAGTAATTCAACTTTAGAATTTTACGCTATTAAGATTAATTTTAAAATATAGTGTTTTGTGACCAACCTTCCTTAACCTGCAAAGTATATATGAAAACCTTAATATTTTAGATGATTCTAAGGGATGGGGATTACTGAAGAAACTGAGGACTGGGCGTTAGAAGTGCTGGTGGTTCTGCTCTTCAGCTGTGGAATGGGGCTAGCCTGGGATTTTTGTTGTGGGTTCAGAAGCTTGATAGCTTCTCTGGCATCCTTTCTTTCTACATGGGAACTGCATTTCACCTGTTCTTTAAGCTTTTATAGTGCTGGAGCCACAGGTGGTTATGTATTCAAATTTAGTTCACTTTAAGGACTTAGAGCTTAACCTGTAAGCAGTCTTTGGTGATACTTGTTATCAAACAGTTATCTTCAAGAATTCTTCTACATGTGGATTTTATACTTTTAGGAATGCATGTTCCTATTCAGGTACACGGATGCTGGTAAAGAAAACTCTTATGTTTGTTTGAAGGGGTTTGTTGGTTGGTTGATTGTTTTTTGCCATTGAACATTTTGGGGCAAAACTATTTTCCAGGGGACTGGATGTGTCCTGTTAACAAAGGAGATGAGAAAAAAAAGAAAGATACAAACAAGGATGAGGAAGAATGTAATGAACCCAAAGGAGATCCAGAAATGGCACCCATATACTTGAAAAGATTATTGCCAGTGTTTGCACAAACATTTCAACAAACTATGTTGCCTTCAATAAGGTAATAGACATGATAGACAATTTCCCTGCGTATTATGAATTTCTTAGTGCACTCTGTTCAAAAAGCCAAGGTGGATTTTTTTTCAGTAAAAATTATAACATCTGAAAGTTTTAAGTAATGAAAGTGACACTTAAGCATATTTCTGTTTGAATAGAAGTGATGATTTGAAAAGTGCTATGAGTATTTTGAGTTGTTTTTTCTTTTTCTGAGGAAGTGGTGTGTTGGAAAAAATATGGTTAGTTAGAAGTGGGAGAGAGAAGCATACTCTTGTCTGTAGCAGCATGATGAAAGAATACTATGTTCAGATTTTACCTGTATAGACTATGTATATTGTGTATTTGGTTATGGCTGTGAGTAGCCACTCTAATGAAAGTACTAGTTTAGGAGAGGAAAACTAATGAAGTGGTATCAAGACATATTAATTGGAAAATCAGAAAGACTGGAAAAAGCTGTTTTAGAAGGCTTCTTAACAGCTTAAGTGTTAATCAACTGGAGAAGATGCCTCTTACAGAGACAATTAAAAGAATGTAATCTAATTTAATACTTAAAAAGGAATGCTGTGGGTGGCGTAATGCTTGTGATAAATTGTGTCTGACCAGAACCTCTCAGCCTTCTACACTGCAAATATAACATTTACTTCATCTCTTATTTGTGTTCCCAGTGTTTATAGGTACTTTGAGGGCTGAAAATACAAGATAAACTGGGACTCTAGTGGAGAGAGACTCTACATAAGATGATGATAGAAAGCTTAAACTAGGTCATTTTTAAATTAAGGAAATAAGAAACTATGTTAACAATCTGCAAATGATTAACTATTGTTGCAGATTATGGAAAGAAGTAGTTGGCGCTCTCTGTATTTTAAAGTTTTCTTTATGAATCATGTAAATCACGTTTTTAAAAGTCAGGCAAATAAAAGTTCAGCTTTAACCATACAGAAGTGATTCGCTTCTGAATTAATTGTAATTCTCAATATGGAAAGCTGCATGATTCAATAATAATTTTAGACTTTAAAACTAGGGATCTTGCCAAAACACGGGAAGTAGGTGAAAGAAACGGAAGGCTGGATACCTGGGAGGAAGATGAAGTTTGCAGAAGTGAATTGCTGTCACTAAAGACAGAATGTAGAATAGGTTTACCTATAGAAGGGTTGAGGAGAGAAAAAGATGTTTAGACTCATACTGCTGGAGAATCAAAAAACATCAGTAGGTGAGTTATTCTTAGAGATAATCTAGGACTTATTAGCAATAGCCAATTTTGGTTCCAGTAACCACAACTGGAACTCATTTATAATTTTTTTTTTTTTATGAAAGCATACATGAATATAATACAAAAGGA
>VZTO01013002.1:3786-16209 GCA_013400615.1 Syrrhaptes paradoxus | reverse complement strand
CCATGGTGAACAGATCTTCCACCATGTTCCCAAATCCCACCATCACCTTCTGCCTGACAGCCTGGGCCATAGTGCAGGTCACCATGAAGCAGCACATGGTGGAGGCCAGGACATGCAGGAGCCTGTACAGGATGCAGGCAACCAAGGACACATGGAGCCTGCAGCAGGAGCCGCAGCCACAGCTTCCCAAGAGAGTCTCAAGGGAAGCAGAACAACAAAATTACAGTTTATAATAATTAAAATGAAGGCAACATACCACATGGCTCTCATTAATTTATTGATGGACATGTTTTGTCTTGTCCATATGGAAGTAAGTTACATGTGAAAATAAGGAGCTCATTAACATACATCTTAACTGAACAGGGCTTCAAAATCATAGAAGAGATATATCATCTATTCACTGCTGAAAGTAGTTGTAAAATAATCATCTATTGAGAAATCCTTTATGGAACAGTAGAAATGAGGCAAAACTTTTCCACATATGTCCAAAAAAGGAATATTTTAACAAAGGAGGTATGATCTGAAGATTTTATTATTAATGTAGACTAGAAATATCTATTTTTGTCACTGTCAGCTGTGTCTTATTAAAATAACTCTAAAATTATTCCTCTAACTAGAATCCTGAAAATTTACCTGAGCACATAAATAAGTGGCTTTATTTTTACTTTCAGAAGAGATGTTGAAAACTCTCTTGAAGCATGTTTTTTTGGGTTGGATTTCTTTTTTTTAAGTCTCATATGTTGAATTAGAATTTTACATAAAAGATTGGTTATAGTTGACAAATCATATTCCATTTCCTTTCTTTTTCTGTGTTAGAGCAATGATGTAGTATTTAGCAAATGCAAGACTAAATGATTGGTTGACATAAATTCTGATTGGTCTTGCAGTTTTTACATGTAGTATTTGCTTATATTTGTGACATTACGCTAGCTAAAAATACATCACAGTAAAAAAAAACCTACCAACACTACCTTCTCTAACTTTTTATCTGAGAGAATTACTACGGCATGGGAATTAATAAAACTGGTTAGATGAATGTAGCACTTGTTTTCTCAGTTATTTTTCTTTTTTTTTTTTTTTTTTTTTTTTTTTTTTTTTTTTTTTTTTTTTTTTTTTTCCCCCCTCCACAGCAATGAGTCTTCAACTGCAGTACTGTACTGGAATCTTATTCAAAAAACAAAACACATCTTTGTTTAAATTAAATGCAGTCTCTTTCCTTCGTTCTCCCAGTCTCTCTCTCTGGGACAGTTAAAATGCAAATACACAAAAACAGGCACTTCAACCCACACAACACAGATAAAGAACATTGCCACTTTCATTGTTAAGTTTTGGGGCTCTTACAAGGTTGCTAAAATTACCCCTTATTGTCTTACAGATAAAGCTAAAGGACCTGTTCTATTTGTTGAGGTTACTTCTTTTTTTTGTTTGTTTTTTGCTAGTACTCCTACTCATCTCTTAACTGTTACGCTGCTACTGTTCTCCCAAGACAATTTTAATAAACGGACATCTGTTAGTGATTGTTCAAAAAACAACAGTATTTCTGCAACAATGAGTCTAAAGGGTAATAATCGGTTACTACTTAAAGGACAATTGCTCATTTAAACAAAGAAAGAGAGAGGAGGTTATGCCAAAACTATTTAAACTGTAGTGCTCCAAAGAGACAGAAATGAGTATGATTCTGACTTTGCTTATATTTACATTTATGTTAGACTGCCTAGTTTTATCTGTCTTGCACGATTTCAGCCTATAAAACCTAGTTCATTCAGTTCACTAAGCCACAAAGGACTTACAAATCTGGTACTCAAGCCCTTTTCAGCCTCTTTAGTCTGTGCTTGTACTAAACCCCATTTTTTTATGAAGACAGTAAACTCCTGTATGTATATTCCAAGTGAAGTGCTGAAGAAATTACCCTAATACTTTGTAGTAGTTTCAATAGTTAATTTGTCTTCCAACAGTGGCTCTAAATCAGATTCAGATCATGCATGCTAAGGTCTCTTTTAAAGGGATGATGTGTTTTATTTGCTTTCAAAGACATGTGTCTGTAAGGGTTCTTCTCTTATTTTGTAATGAGCTTGTGCCAAATCACTGCCTTCACCTGTGGCCAAACAGAAGAGGTCATTATTCTCCTGAGCAAAGAATCAACGGCTTCTCAGCAATCCTGGAAGGATGCAACCTAGCTTTAAACTTAAAACCTTTACCATGAGAACAATGATGGAAGAGATCAAAATAAGGAGTTGTTATGGCAACTGGCATACTGAAGATAAGTATGTTGATGAGAAACTACAAACAGAAACAGAAAAATGAAGGAATAAATTGGATTACTAATTAGGAATTCATTCGTCCAGTTACATGTCTTGAAGGGTGTGAAATATTTCCCCAATGAACATGAGCTGGTGAACAGTGTCAGAGGTGTTAACTGCCTGTTCCCTGCCCACAGGGCATACAGGGTTGTGTGTTCTGGGTTGCACTGGGCCAGGGAGTTCTCTGCTTTCCTTTCCTGTTTCTTCATAAGACACAGGGAACTGCTGGGTAACAAACTTAAAGGTCAGCTCTTTACATCCAGGGCCCTGAGGAGCATGAACAGAACAGGCTCTTTAATTATTTCTCTTTCTGCCACATCTTCCTATAAGATACTTCCTCTTCAAGTATGTTTTCATTAGTACCAGTGTTGTGGGTGTTAGTCAAGAATTTCCACAGCTTTTTGTTTGCATATAACATTAAGGTACACAGTCTATACACCCCAAAGCAGCTTACTAAAGTTGCAGAACTAACAACTGAAAAGTTAAAAAGCATCAGAATTAGCATTGTAATACCACTTTTACACTCCATGCAGTGCAAATCTGTTTTTCTTCACTGGACTTTCACTGATGGAGTGATGCGGGTATGGAATTAGACCACACAGTGAGGTACAGCAAAACTTTATAGGTATAGGCCTGTTTCAAGCATAGTGTACAGTTCCTTATTTGCCTATTGCTCAGTAGAAATGTTGCACAAGAGTATTGCTGATTCAACAAGGTTCTCAACAGAAAGCGAGCAACAGCTAAAGAACAAACACTTAAAGCACAAAAATTTGAAAGAAAGATAATAAAGATTTGGTACTGGAAGAACTTGAGCTAGTTACCTTATTTGTTGAGAAATGCTTGGCTGTGGACTGTGTAGACTGTAGTTCTTCTGTCCTCTTTTCTAATTTATTAGGAAGCGTGCATCATAAGAACGAAGATGCAGCTCAATCCTGGGGTCACAGAAGACAATGAGAATTCTAGACAGCTCTTAAAGCTTATGTCTTCCAATTCTTTTATTCATAATAAATGATGCTTAAGAAAAATGGAATAGCACTATCATATCAAAACTCAACAGAGAAAACTTATTTTGGAACTTTCCACTAGAAGGTGTTCCTTCAACTGTAAATATTTCCTCACTTTCAATGTTATTGATTAATGGCTTTTTTAGGATGCCTTAGTCTCATCAGATTTTTCTTTTTATTTTATTTTATTGAGTTTGTATGAGTTTATTTGCCTTCAACTTAACCTGACTTTCACAGACAGCTGACCAGGGCTTTTGTTGTGTTTTCCTGGAAGTTTTCAGTGTCATATATAAGAAAATATTAGCTTTTTGTTGCCATGGTCCAAAATAATATAAAAAAAAATTGGTGGGACAAGGTTTCTAGAAGGACTTACTCATTGAAAAGCTGACTAAGGATTTCTGTTGGTAAAACTGTTATCAGCCACCAACTTCTTCCATACTGTGTGCAGAAACTCACCGATATCTTTGTTACCTCAGTACTCCTCCTCAGTCCTTAAGATTGCATCTTGAATGCTGTGTTCAGTACCTCAAATAGTGTGCTCAGTTTTGGCCCCTCACTACAACAAAGACATTGAGGTGCTGGAGCATGTTCAAAGAAGGGCAATGAAGCTGGTGAAGGGACTAGGGCACAAGACTTAAGAGGGGCAACTGAAGGAACCGGAGTTGTTTAGCCTGGAGGAAAGGAGTCTGAGGGGAGACCTTATTCCTGTCTACAATCATTTGAAAGAAGGTTGTAGTGAAGTGGATGTTGGTCCATTTTCCCAAGCAGCAAATAACAGGACGAGAGGAAATGGCCTCAAGTTGCGCCATGGGAGCTTGAGATTGCATGTTAGGAAAAAGTTATTCACTGGAAGGGTTATCAAGCATTGGAACAGGATGCCCAAGGAAGTTGTTGAGTGGCCTTCCCTGGAGGTATTTAAAAGATATATAGATGTGGCACTTAGGGACATAGTCCATTTATAGACTTGGCAGTGTTAGGTTTATGCTTGGACTTGATGATCTTAAGGGTCTTTTCCACTCTTAGTGATTCTATGATTCTAAAAAGGCATAGTTAAACAGTTTTCAGACGTGGTACTTTTTGTTCCAAAAGTTCTCCTCCAAAATAATTCATCTACATCTTTTCCACTGCAGACTTATTTTTGTTCTGAGTCTTGTCAAGGAAGAGGGACGAGACAAAGTAATGACCATCAAACCGTGTTCTTCCCAGCATTTTGTGTTTGACAGGGTAAAATCCAAACAGAAAGATATCCCATGAAATAGATTTTAAATATATTCAAATAGGAGAAGCTGCACATATATATATATATCTATTCATACTCTATCTCCAGCATATGAGATGATCACTCATGAGAATGCTTAATACAGAAGATTGGAGTGGTCAGCACCCAGTAGGTCATGTAAGGCTAAAAATGAATGTAAGTAAACCTTTACCAGAGAGAAAAATCAGGTTTATTTAATATTATTAAAGTGAATTACTACAGCCTTCATAATCTGAAGAATTCAACATCTCTAGTCGTTAGTAACAATGCTCATAATCTGTAGGAGAATATCACATTTTTAATGCAGGAATGGTCTTATCAATTCTGGATGTAGAGAGAAGAGTTTCTTGCTTGTGGAAGGTGTTGGAAGAGGAGCATAACTTTCTACGTCAGAAAGCTTTCCATGCTTCTTGCAGCATGCATAAAAATAGATTTACTACATAACTGACATTTACCTTCCCTTGTCAGTGGTCCAATTAGGAAACTTATTGTTGACTTCTCTCACAATTCAGAACATTGCTTTACAACATAAATTATATTATTCCTTAGTTTTGGTTTTTAATATACTTTTAGGGTTTTGTTACTACCAGTTAAAAGACAGCAGAAGTTTTATTAAAAAAATACTCTTCACTTCACTTTGCATATATGAGAAAGTAAAATTTTTTTAGTTAACTTAGAAGTCAATGGTACCTTTTCCTATTATTTCTGCTGAGCTATGAAAAATTCACAGCAGTGTCATATCTCTTCTGGGATACTCTGCTTTACAAAAATATTTTATAATATTTCATGGTTATATAAAGAACAATCACACATGACCTCATGACTGACAAAGTTATTTTATGTTCATATCATCTGTGATTTGTGACTTTTTGGAAAATTGGTTTCATCTGCATCACGGCACATTATGCTAACAGTTTTGTCTGCTATCTTCACCAGCATCAGATCAAAGCCATAGACTATCACAGAAAGCAAGAAGCATTGTGCATTGATTGATGTGACAAAACCAACAATGTTATCATGCAATTCAGCAGGCATAGTATCAGTTTGCTGAACATCGTATTTTACAAGAGCCTAGTTCTGTGAAGACTGCCAGACACAGTATCAACCACTTGTAGCGGTTTCATTAACTTCAGTCAAACACAAGTCACTAGCTCTTTGTGGCTAAATATCCAACTAGGAAGCTTCTCAAAGACAAAATGCAGGATGTGATTCCTTTATAAATATGACACTCATCATCTAAGGTGTAAGAGAAATACAACCCACTGCTTTTCCAGTATTCTGGTTGAGAAGAACCGGTGCATACTGAACCAGTAGCTTGCAGGGATGTTGTGTAGGGAGGTGTTTTTTTTTCTGCTGTGGTCTAGGTTTCTTCACCTTTATTTGTCTGGTGCACAGTAAGGATTTTCCCAGCAGTTATCAATGTATTTTTGGAGGATTACTGAACAAAATTCAAGTCCGACTTTGATATCAGTTACACTGCTGTTCATGACCTTATGAATAGCTAGTGGTCACAAAATGATGTAGGGAACTAGTCTTACTGAAGACTATGTGAAGATAATCAGCCACAGGCATGCAACAACCTACCCTTCCATTAGCAAGAAAAATAAACAAATAGATCATTGTCAAAACTAATGAGGAAATAAATCACTTTTTTGTCAGTTTCTATAAAAGCAAGACAGTTTGTGGTCTTTCTTCCCCCGCTCTCTCTGTTGTTTTCCAGATAAAAAGGAAACATATGGTGATCATTGTAGAAAACAAATGTGTAGAGAGAATTTTGATACAATCTCAGGTGGAATTTAATTATCCATGCAGAAGTTATGTTCTCTTGTTAAACTACCTTAAATATATGCTCTTCACTTCTAGGAGGACTAGGTCTGTGTATTATTATGTTAAATTGATCTCTCATTATTGGTAGGTTTGATTCTGGTCTTTATGTCAAGATTTCTCAGTCTGTTTTAAGTACAGATATAAAGCTTGGCCTCCCTTTATTGAGACACTTCAGAAACTTACAGCACTCACAAGGTGCTTTTTAGCCAAAAGTTCCTCATAGAAAGTATAGTTCTGTGTTCTTAGCTGAGGAAATTTAGCTTCCCAGAAATGTATTTGTCCCCCAAAGTTGACAATGGGCAGTACACTGGTTCTTAGCAACTTGACTAGAAGCAGCATTCACGTTTTGGTTCAACGGTCAGTTTTCAAGCCCATCTGTATGTGCTTATGTATGTGTGTGGAGGAGATGTGTCTCTATATTTATGCACATTGGTTTTGCTGTATCTAGAGAGAAAGTGAAACATTTTCAGCTTCATCTCAATCCACTTTATTATATTGTTTAAAAGTCTCTCAATACTAGGCAGACATCACAGTGAGTAGAAAGGAAACATTCAAAGAAGGATTTGAAGTCAGCCAAAACTGGCAAGGGTATATTGGGAAGGTTAAATGATGTATAACATGAAGGTATAGTTTACATATAGTACACAAACAAGGTTATTTTCCAGCTGCTTTCAGATTCTTTCCTTATAACCCTGGCAGGAATCAGCAAAGCTGGGTTACCCAGCTAGTGAGCAGCACACTTACTTGATGCTAGCCACTCTGGTAACACTGGGTAGACTGCTTTTTTCCTTGATGGGAAAATGAGTTATTGGTAGCTTACTTTGTGAGTAGGAAAGCAGACTTGTTACCTTTGTTATCTGAGCAATTTCTTGGCTCACTCTTTCCTCCCTGTCTTCTTGCAGGAAGTCTTTTTATTTTAAATGCAGCAAACTTCTCTGCACTGATGAACCATATACATTATTTGAAATCTTTGCTATTATTTCATTTAAGCCCACAAATTAAATATTATTCAAGACATTTGCTATACTTTCATTTTTGCAAGTGTTTGTCCTATGGTATTGAGTAAAACCTAAAAATAATACAGATGATAGACCTGGAGACAAAGCATAATTGATTTGGGCATTTCAGTGCCCCTATGGCAGAATTTTAAAAGGTGATGGACTGATAGTTGTACGCAGTTGCACTTAATTCTATATTGTTTACAGAACTCACAAAAGTTCTGAATTTCCTTGCAGCATTTACAAATTTATGTGTTAACTTCTCGTTAATTTTGACCCCTCCTCTGTCTTGATGTGTTAATTAATCCTCCTATTTCAATTATATCCACACTAAAAATGGAAAAAAATATAGAAAGGTAACAGATGGATTTCAGCCACCCAAATCCTTGTGACCACCCATCAGAGTGTGGGTACTTAATTCATAATATTTCTTTGAACAATCTCTCCAAACATTACCCAGACTAAGCCATATGTTTTCGGTTAGATCAGTAGAGCTGGGCTAGGTTTGCTCAACCCTCTCATAGACAGTTTTGAGAAGAGATAGCATTTCGGAGATGTGAAAACTCAAATCCTCAAACCTTTACATGTCATGTATGCTATAGACTTTATATTTTATAATTAACAGATATATTACTGTCGTGGTTCATGAAACCATGGGTACAGTTTCCTAAACACCTGGTGGGCTGAGGCAGGGAACTGGGAGGGTTTCACTTACCACTTAGGGTCACGGGCAAGAGACCAACACGACTCGTGGAGAACAGTAGAACAGCTGAATTTATTAACTATTTACAACAAGAAGCAGGGTATTGAAAGAGAGAAACTGCATCTTACACAAAAGCACTTCTCCCCCACCCCTCCCTTCGTCCCAAGGCCCAAAGTCTTTGTTCCGTACCTCTCCCCTACCCCTGGCGGTACGTGGCATGGGGAGGGAGGGGGGAAGATGGGGTTGCAATCAATTCAAAGTCATTGCCTGTCCCAGTCACCATGTTCCAATGGGGCTTCAGTCCCCTGCGACTCCCTCACTCCTGTGAGGCTTATAGCTTTGGTCCAAGGCTGTTTCTCCACTCACAGGGGAAAATGGCGGGGCTTTTGTTGACTGGAAATGCCGTACTGTTCCATTATCTCTCAAATCCTGCTCCTCTTCTCTGCCATCGGAGGTCCTCATCGGCTCCCAGGAAGAAGGGCTCCCGGATGAGCCATGACAGGGGCTGGGCTACAGCATCTTGTTCGCAGAAGCCCAGCAGGCGGTGGGGGGGGGGGGGGGGGGGGAGAAACAGCGGTGCTAGCTGCCTGCCATGCCGGCTCCCGGAGCCGCCGCGTGGAGCCCTGCCTCGTGGCGCTTGTTCTCCCCCCGACTGCACTGGAAGCAGGGGTCCTTCCTCAATATGTTATTCGCAGAGGCGCGATTGGCTGATCCTGGCTTGGGGCCTGGCTTGGGGTGGGTCTGTCCTGAGTGGGACCCTGCCTTCCAAGCAGTTTCTTAGAAAAAACTCCATTTCCCCACCCCGTTTCCAAATGCTTGGAGGGGGCTGGGGGTAGCTCCTTAAAAGCCACTTAAAGAAACGGAGCCAACACCTTAACCCTCTCCTCGCCGCCAGACAACCCATAACAATTACAAATGCAAATAGATTATTTTACTAGAAGTAGTAAACAAGGAAAGGAATATTAGAAGACAGGTTCTAATTTCATGTAAATTTACATAGAATGAGTCTCTCCAGTGAAAAATACAAAAAGCCTGAGAGCGAAATCTGCTTGATAGCACCAGCAGAGAACTTGGGCCTTTTAAGAATTTCCTAAGACTGTATCTCTACAGAGCACTATTTCACCTGAAAGTTAGGTCTGTGCTACAGTTGTGGCTGTAATGTTGGTCTTCAAGAGCAAAAAAATCTTGAAATACAGGTTCTATTTATTTTAACTATATGACATAATAATAATGGAAGTGTATTGTGGGTTAGCCTGGGTAGGCAGCTAAGCTTCACAACACTTCTCATTCACCCCCGCACTGTGGGTTGGGGAAAAGATTCAGAAGGGTAAAGGTGCAAAAACTCATGGGTTGAGAGAAAGACAATTTAATAGGTAAAGGGAAAGCCATGTGCACAAGCAAAGCAAAACAAGGAATTTATTCACTACTGAACAGGCAGATGTTTAGCCAACCTCACTAAAGCAGGGGTTCACCACTTGAGATGGTTACTGGGAAGAAAAATGCCTTAACTCTGGACACCTCCCCTTCTTACCACTTCCCCCAGCTCTTACTACTTAGCACAGTGTCATACAACAGGCAGTATCTCTTTGGTCTGTTGGGTTCAGCTGTCCCAGCTGCGTCCCCTCTTAACTTCTGTGTTCCCAGCCTACTTGCTGGTGAGGTGTTCTGGTAAGCCAAAAAAGCCTTGACTCTCTGTAAGCACTGCTCAGCAATAGTTGAAACATCAGTGTTTTGGTCACAAATCAAAACATAGTCCCATATGAATATCTATAAAGGAAATAAATTCTCTTCTAGCCAAAACCAGTACAATTTAAAAATTAAATAGATCTAGAGGGTCAGTCACTACCCTATCATTCTTTTGCATGTTTGCAATCTGAATATGACTTAATGCAAGAGTATGAGCTGCCTTAATTATAGTAGGTTTTATTAAACAAAGCACGTAAGCAATGAGTGCTACAGCTGAAAGTTAATCAGCTAACTCACAAACAGAAATCACTAACAGTTTAACTGCCATTAGTACTTGTGAGCATTTCTTCATATCTATTTTCGTCTGTGCTGTCAGACAGTATAGGCCAGGAAAACAAAAAGAGAACTTTTGACCATTTTTACAAACAACTGTTTTTTTCAATATCATTCCTTTTAAAAATATATGAGGAAATAAACCCACTTTTTTTTCCAGTTGTGTGGGTTTTGTAATTGCAACAGCCACGTGGTTTGGTTATAGCTCTGGCATCTGTTCCCAGAACTGAATTTGACTAGGGAGAGAGATTGATTTTTCTGCACCCAGACCAATCTGAAAAATAGGAAATATAGCTGGGCCTTTGAAATATATCTTTGAGAAGTCTATTTTGGTTTATATTAATTGTATGACTCTCTTAAGATTGAATGCAGAGCTGTTCTACCCAAGGATCAGTTTAGCAGGAAGCTGTGAGCTTCTTTACAATTATTTACAAATATCTTAATTCTATTTTTTTTTCATTTTCTTTTTCCTTTTTTTTTTTTTTTAAGGCAATGCAAGTCAAGGCAAGGCAAATTCAAATGTGGAGGCAGGTGACAGAGTTGCATTAGTCTGAGTAGCATAAACTTAGATTTCTGCCCAACATCCCCTAGGGCTGCATTCTAGCCTTCTTTCTATTCTGGTCAAGAAAAGAAGAGCATTACTGGCTTTGTTCTGGAACACAAGTCCAGAAAGTATTCTTTTCATGTGTATAATAACTTACTTTCAATGTTAACAGAGAACCTACTGAATTTTAAGAAAGTATCTTTATTTAAAAGGAGAACATAAGATCTCTTGGGGTTTTTTTTTTTCCTTCCTTCCTTCCTTCCTTCCTTCTTTCCTTCCTTCCTTCCTCCCTTCCTTCCTTCCTTCCTTCCTTCCTTCCTTCCTTCCTTCCTTCCTTCCCTCCTTCCTTCCCTTCTTCCTTCCATCTATTTTTCCTTCCCTCCAAAAAGAGTTGTCAAGATTTCCGCAACTAAATACTCCAATCACTTATTCTCAATGTACTCAACTTGCATGTCCAGTGTGACAAGATACAAACACCTCAGAGACTAGAATATTAGTAAAAAAATATTTAACATTTGGAATTATTATGGAAGTTCATCAAATCTACTTTTTAAATACTGTTAATATTTTATTTCCATACCATCAGTCTTTTTTTTACTGATATTCATAATTTATTTTCTGTGATAAAGATGATCTAAGCGAATACAGGCATAGTCAATATCGCAAGACCAGCGACAAAAGCCCTAGCCCTTCATGTAATCCTGTGGCTCTTAAATTAGTCTTTTTAAATAAAACATTAAAAACTTTCCCCTTCCAAGCTGTATCTTTGGAAGCATGTTTATGAGGGACTTTCAGTCTTCACAAAAATGATTTTGCCAGTATCTACACTACCAAGGATATTCAAGCCTAGCAAATAACTTGACATTATTCTTTAATAGACTTCCAATAAAATTAAGAACTATAGCAGTATGCCTCACCCCTCTACAGTGGACAGTCAAGGAAGGCGAATAATTTGTGGTTCCCTGAAATGGAGCACCGACTAAGTGGAGTCAGAAAACGACTCAAGGAACAATACAACACAATTTAACTTACCTCAGCAACTGCAAAAACATTACAGATCAACTGCTCAGAGTCAGGTATGAAATAACATTTATCAGTTATCACCAGATAACATTTGACAGCGTTATCAATAAGCTTATCAATTATTTGTAGTTAAAACCAGACAGAAAACAGTGTAGGAAAGTGTTGAAATATGAGAAAGAGGGGGGCAGAAAGGGAGAACATGACAGAGACAGTAGTGGCAGCTGGTTCCCTGCCAGGTAGAGAAACCCCAGACCCTAGCAGCTGTGTACCAACTCAACAGGTGTGCCTGTTGATCAAAATGTTAACTTGCTCATGTCTGATCACAAAAGAACTTTGTCTTCTTAGACTTGGTGGAGCCTCTTCTTCAGAAATGATCTGACTAGAAGTGTTCGAGAAAAAGAATAGATGATTATCAGTCTCTGATAAGAGTATTAAGATGAATAGATGTCCGTGTAAACATTTGAAAGACTTATTCCAGAGAAAACTTTGTTGACTGCTGGCGAGAAGACTACTTCCTCTATATCCATCATATTCCAGAAGTCATGGCGCTCTGGTGAAGTTCCCACAGACTGGAAAAGGGGAAACATAACCCCCATTTTTAAAAAAGGAAATAAAGAAGACCCGGGAAACTACAGGCCGGTCAGTCTCACCTCTGTGCCTGGCAAGATCATGGAGCAAATCCTCCTGGAATCTATGCTAAGGCGCATAGATAACAAGCAGGTTATTGATGACAACCAACACGGCTTT
>VZTO01012998.1:1370-15589 GCA_013400615.1 Syrrhaptes paradoxus | reverse complement strand
CCCCATCCCTGGAGGTGTTCAAGGCCAGGCTGGATGAGGCTTTGAGCAACCTGGGTTAGTGGGAGGTGTCCCTGCCCATGGCAGGGGGGTTGGAACTTGATGATCTTTAAGGTCCCTTCCAACCCAAACCATTCTGTGATTCTATGATGCTATGATTCTATGACTCGTCTAGGTAGGTGTATGTTTTTCCTGATTCACCCATTCTGATCTGCAAATTGAAATTCCCCTGCCTTTATTTATCAGACTGAATACCTGAGACAATCATTTTCTGAATTAATGGAAAAAGACTCCCTCCTCAAGGCTGCCTTAAGAGCAACATCTACAGTTCATCCATTCTCTCCTCCACCGATACACATCTATAGTGTAGTCCAACAGAAGTTGGACTCTTTTTTCTTTTCAAGGAGGCTAAGACCATGTATTTCTACCAGTTTTAGTGCAGTAGGTTTTTTTATTCTTGTTCATGTATAGCATGCTATAGCTCATCTCTAGTACAAAAGGTCTGCTACTCCTTGACTCAAGTGATTCCTCCTCAGATAACCATAATAATCTCCAACTTCATCAAACAAACTTACAGGTCATCTTTTCTCAGGAGCTTAGTCACTGTGACTCTTAAATGACCCACAGGTCTGTTAAAGTATTATTCATAGCTCAGTCCCACGTAACTCAGAAGGTGAGTTCTGGATCACGCCTTGCTGGAATTAGTGGCTGCATTCACACTTCACCAGTTGGTATTACTGGATACCCACCTCTCCCACCTACAATTGTTGTTTCATATATTATCTTCCATGAGTGCTAAAAAAATAGCCAAAAGGTCTTGTCTAAAACTAATCTGGAGATCAACACCTTCCAAGGTAACAGGCACAGTGTGTCATGTTTTCCTGTAGCTGCTTGGAGAGTGTGGTGGTGGTGCTTCTTAACCAAACTAAACCAATTTGATTAATTAAAGCCATTTTACCTCTCAGCACATTAGAGAATGTCTTGTGCCTCAGCTAAATTACTTAGGGTAAGAAAGGGTTCACCTTTGGCGTATTACACTGTTACAGATGCAAACACTATTTTCTTTTTACAGAGGCAATCCACGTCCATACTCTTGCTAATCTATACCTATCTATACTTTAATCAAAATAGAAATTTTGAGATACTAGAAGAAGAATGTAAGTTTTCCAGTTGGAAAGTTTCCCTGTCATTAATGTTCCTGCAGTTGAGGCACTTGTTTAACATTTTAGCATATGCTGATCCCTTTTGACAGCTGTATTAGTCTAGGGAAATCTAACAATGATTGTTAAAGACAAGACACAGCAGCTCACTAGAGACTGGAAAAATATATTGGGAAAAGATATCTACATATTTCCTTGTTCTTATGCTATTTTGTTCAGAAATATGCTACAGGCTACTATCAGGAATGAGTAACACGTAGCAAATGTTGGTCTGAGCTCGTATGGTCTTTCTTATTTTAAATCATTATTGTCTTATGTAAATACGTACACGTGTGGATGCACCTAGAAAGATTGCCAGGTAATCAGAAAAGCTATGGAATTACTTGCTTATTTTCTAATTGGACTTCTGACCATGGATTGTTTTACTAGTGATGATTTATTGTGGGTTCCCATGAAAAAAGCTCAAGGGAAAGGAGGTTGTCATAGATGTATAGGAATCCAAGAGCTGTTGGCTGCTTAGAGGTGATCTGAAAATAGAAAGCAAAGTTTTCAGCAGACGCATCTATTAATGGCAGGTGGGAGACAAGCTGCCTTTATGGACAGGCTATTTCTTTACTTTCTAGTACCTTTTAGTTGATGGTTTCTTTGGCTCCTTGTTACGTTTTTGGTGCTGGCCATTGATGAAAATTATACTTTTCCCAAGAAGGTAGCTAAAGAACTATATCGGAGTTAGTGTTGAACAGGTTTGCTATGCACCTCCAGGCTGACCCTAAATTATCCAAAGTCAGAAACACAGAACCCGGGTTGTTGCTCCCACTACATGCTTGGACCTCTTTCAGACATGGAGAAGTCACTTCATATTTTACTGGAGAGTTTAATAATAGTCTTAATTTTTTTCTGTCAAATTGTGGGGTTTTTTTCTGAACTTGAAAATTTGTCAGCATGTCCTCGAGCGGCTAAGTACATAAAAAATGACCTTTTGAAGTTTCTCCCTAAAGGTGCAATCAGAAATAAAGAGAAAATGGAGGAGCTGGAAAGTCAACCGGTATTTTGCTGTGGATTTCAAACATCGTCATCCTTCTCTAGCGAGCAGCGGAGTGAACGGGGGGACACAACTCTCCATTCTGAGCAAGAGCAGCTCTCAGATTCGGATGTCCAGCATAAATGCGGAGAACCTAGCGACATGAGCAGCTAAGAAAAACAAACCAATCAACAAGCAAACCAAAAACCATCCCTTTAAAAAGAAAAAATAAAATCATAGTTTTGGTGGTGGTGTAGGTCTCCCTTTCCTTTTTCCTTTTTCCTTTCCCCTTTCCTTTGCTTTCCTTTTTCTTTCCCTTCCCTTCCCTTCCCTTCCCTTCCCTTCCCTTCCCTTCCCTTTTCCCTTCCCTTTTCCCTTCCCTTTTCCCTTCCCTTTTCCCTTCCCTTTTTCCTTCCTTTTTTCCTTTTTCCTTTCCCCCTTGACATTTGTAGAGGTGACAAAGAAAAGGAAATGTGTACATATATCTTTTTAACAATCAGTGTAAATACCCAACTGTACTCAAGGCCATTAACGGAAAAATGTTTAAAAGACAAACAAGGGGCCGAGCCCACCCACCCAATGATTTACATTCCAGAGCATCTGCAAGTGATCTGTTGTCAGTCAAAAGTAACAAGTGATTGCTGTGCAGCTGTGACCCTTGGTTGCCAAACTGATACTAATCTGTGAATGGACGTGATCATTGTTATTTTTCAAATTATTTTTCATTTTAGTTTGGATTTGCCTCTTTTCTTGTTTTCCTAGTCCCTCATGTCTTAGCCTGTCCTTGTCTTTTGGCTTGTGGATTTCTGCAGTGTTTCTCTTTTGAGTCTTAGGATGGAGCTAACATGCTTGGGTTAATCAAACCGGCTGATTCGGGAAGAACTCCAGAAAATCCGTGGCTGGATTTAGGCAGATGGACCCAGTGGACTTAAAGAAACTGCTGTGCCAATGCAAAGCTGTATAACTACTATCAGCGGGGGGGCTCCAGGCAAGAGAGATGGGCTCAGCTGTCTTTTTTTGTACCCAGGGACACTTGTGAGAATGCTTTATGTTCTAGCTAAGCTGTGAATTTTCTAAAAGGGCCATGTAGTTGAGATATAACTATATTTTTGACATTGATTGACTGATAGATTGATTGAATTCTTTGAATAATAAAAATAACTGTCCTCTCCCTCCCACCTTAAGAGCAAAAGTCAGTTCCAGGATGGCCTTTCCCTCCAGATAACTTTGAACCCTCTGTATCTGTGTCCAAACACGGCATGTTTTTGGGTAGTACTGGCACAGAGTATGGTGCAACCTGGTTGACTTCTGTGTGTTGACTCTTCCTTGCCAGAGCAAGAGGCACAGGAGGGATCTGACAGGATCATCTTGGAAGGTCAAAGTCATCTGCATTGGGTGGACAACTAAACTGAACAATAAGATGGTATGGAAGGAAAAGATAAAGACTTTGGATGACTTCCCACACCTGGCAGTTTTCTTTCACTTTGGATATTCTGTTTAACCACCAGTGATCTTACCACTTTTCTTTGAGAGAAACTAAAATGTTCTTTCAATCTTTTGCCTTGTAGCTAAAGCCAAGACTGGCACACATCTACTTCAATCAAATGTCGATGATGTCAATACTTAAAAGTCTTTATACAGTGCATAAAGGCTTTGAGGACTGTCCTAACACTTCATTTTGGATATATGAACTGATAGACATATATATAAAAATATATATATGTGCGTGTATGTGTATGCGTATATTAAAAAACAAAAATGCAAATGACATTTTAAATGTGAAGTTTTGAACTGAAACTAATAGTAACCAGGAAATTCAAAATTCAGGCTTGTTCTTTGGTGTTAGTTGACATGATCATGAACTAAAAAAAAATGAAAGACTCAGAATTTCAGTGTCAGCTGAGTGTGAGCTTTTAATTTCACTGGTTTTTGTTAGTTTAGGTAAAAAAAAAGTTTTAATGTCATTTTAAGCAGAGGTTTTTAAAAATAATGCTAGTTTCCTTATTTTTAAAAGGAGAAAAAAAAAGGTCTTGGAAAGTTGTGAAAGAAATATTAATTATAATAATACTTAACACATATAGTGCTTTATGAGACATAATCTGCTCTCAGTTGTAGCAGTACAAATGAATGTAAAACCAATTTGAAACAGACAGAAATGGTGACAGATGTCATATTAGTACCAGATTATGCTCTTATGAGATGCTTACACCCCTGTCAGGTGAAATCTACCTTTGCACAGAGGACCAGCAAAACAGTTTAAATCACTTGCATTATACTCCAGTATGTTAAGTGGGAGTTACAGGATCCAGACACCTTTTTTCCAAGTCTTCAGCATTGGTTTGTTTCTCCAAGAGCAGAATTTGTCCCCCTCTTCCAGACTCTGCAAAAATCACTGAAATATTTTTAATTGATAGATTGGAGCTTCATCTCTCGTTAGATGCTGCTAAAAGATATTTTAGGAAGGTTCCTAGGGAACCATACACTTTGCAGTCCAGAAAGACATGGGAGATGGGGAAAGTGAGATCTATCAGGTGAATGCATACTTAGACTTTTTTTTTTAAGTGAGACTATCTAAACCTGGATGAACAGATAAAATTTAGTTTTGTATTTTCTGTACTAAGGGCTTTCACAAGGTATTATATTGAGAATACCATAACAGTATTATTAAAAAAAAATCAAAACACATATTTTGCATGAGTGATTAGTATCCAATTTTCAAACATTAATAAATTAGAACTTCTCAGAAAATGGTGTTGAATAGTACCTCTAGCTGGAGACTTTTTGCATGTTTCACTCCAGAGCAAGAAGGTGCTTGGATCTTTTGTTGTTCTTGTTGTTGTTGAGGTTTTTTCTGAGCTTACTTTTGGATTCTGTTGTTTTCCTGGCTGTCCTGTGTTCTGCAATTTGAGTTGGTGGATCTCAGTCCAGTGCCTCGTGGGTAAATGTCCACATCACCAAAACCACCCTCCAGGCATCAACACCAGAGACCAGGTCCTCAGCTAAGTTAAAATCAATACAGAAAATTGTTCTTATTGTTAGAGCAAAGCCACTTCACCTTGGCTTGGGATTTGGCCTCAGCACATTATTATTACTATTATTTTTTGCCAGTCTCAGCAAGAGCGGTCAAGGTCTGAATAGTCACAAAAACTTGGACTTGCCCCTTAACTTCCTAAAGCCAATGCTCAGGAGCAAGACAAATTGTAGGTCAATGGAGGGGAAATTTCTGCTGTTACAGCCCCTGTGTTTCTTGGTCAGTGGACAAACTGAAATCTTTGATAAATGCCACCAGCAGTGAATTTACTAAAAGAAATGGTATCTCTCCACATATTTAATATACAATATATTATACAAGCAACCCCAATATACAATATATTATACAAGCAACCCCCTTCTATTATGATATTTTTATTGGCGGTGTTGATGCACTTGTAAACGTGGCTTTCCTGGGTCACTCCAACTTTCTTGGTGTTACCGTAAAGATCATACTACAGGTTTATACAGTTACCTAAACCAGACTCTGATGTCATCACAGAAATGAGCTCTCAAAAAATCTTGATGTTGAATGTAAGCTGAAGGTGCTGGATGTGCGTGGCCACCATTCACAGTGGCTGTCATTTCTATTCGTTTCAGGATGGAAGGAACCAACGGGTGGTTTGTTTCTAAGTGTGTGTAAATATCAATTGAGTGTAACAGTGCTTTGTTTGATTTTTTCACTGTGAAATATATTTTGGAACTAGAAAGGCTATGTTATTAAAAACAATACATAATTAAAAGAAAAAAAAATGTGCAGTGCTCCTTGAGCCATTTTTTTCTACCATGTCCATAAGGTATTTCTTTTCTAATTTTCTTGTTTTCCTTTGTACATTTTGTAAATGTACAAAAACTTACTGTGGTGCAGCTTTTGTCACTATATATTGTATCTAACCACTGTTTGATTATTGACTGATGTGGAGTTCTGGTACCACAGGACAACTAACGTCTGAAAATGAAAACTACAACCTAGATTTCAAAGGACAAAGCTTGTTTCATTGCTGCATGGTGACCTCACCTCCCTTTACCTTCACCTACTTTTAGTACATCTGGAACTCAGAGCCCAGGCAATTAAACTTAATTGCTTAATTGTGGGAGTTTTCTTTCATAAAGGAAAAATACCCAAGTTCCTCTGCCTCATCTAAGTATTTCTGTTTGAAAGCTGGGTGTTAAGATAGGGTGGTGGGAGAAGGGAGAGAGATGAAGGCAGGTGAGTCCAGAGTTAAATGCAAACCAAGGTGCAGTTTGGAATTTAAATCCAGATGTTGTACTTAGTGTCTAGCTCCTCCTTTTCAGCAGCTGTCCGTCATTGCAACTAAAGAACTCTATCTTGCAACAAGGCTAAATAACAACCAGAAGTGGCCAGGAACTGACTGTGCTGATAATCATCATCAATGGTAAGTGCGAGATACCTTCCAGAAGGGAATGCAAGGCAGTGCACAGAATCACAGAGTCATAGAACCAACAGCCTACGTTGTAAGAAACCTCAAAAGATCATCTGGTCCAACCTTTCATGAAAAAGGGAGCCTAGATGAGATTGTCCAGCACACTGCCCAACATCTTGAAAACCTCCAGCAATGGGGACTCTACCACATCCCTATGGAGGTTGTTCCAAAAAATTATTGTTCTCACTAAAAAAAATTTCTTTCTTGTATGGAGATTAAATTTCTTTTGGTGCAACTCATACCTGTTGCCCCTTGTCTTCTCTTTGTGGGTGCTTGTGAAGAGACAGCCTCCACCCTCTTCGTAGCTGAAGATTTATCTCTGTCATGCAATGCACTTTTATTAAAATTGATAAAGTGTTTCTTCCCTTAGTTTGAGATGCACTGAAACTCTTCATGTTTTTCAAGCCTGTTTTTTCCCAACGACTTCTCCAATCCCTATGCACTGCTCTGAAAATCAAACTCTGGGTGGATTAGGCAATTTTGGGGAAGCTCAGCATTGGCAAAGCAGGTAAAGCTGCCTGCCAGAAGGATTTCTTTTAATCTAGAGTCTGCACAACCAAGTTTTCTACAGAAAAAATGCTGACACTGCAAGAGTTAAAAATCTGCTCTTGGTGAGAAATTTTGCTTACCTTAACGACCCGTCTTGACTGCAACACCAAGAAAAACAGCTGAGATGGTTGTTTTTAATCTTTTCAGGTTGTTATGTAGTTTGTAAAGGGATTTAAAAATAATACTTGAAGAGCTAAACTGTGTCAAAGATGCCAGGGGATTATACAAAAAAAAAAAAAAAGAGAAAACAGCTTTTCCTAGCTGATATAACTTAATGATGTATTGGAGATGTCCTTTGGGAATCACTTAAATCTCACTCAGGAGAGAGCATATCTCCGGTCGTACTGGCTGTGAGCAAGGGGCAATATTTTGGTGCACTGCTCGGTTTATCCAGACTGCACACATCCAGAGAGGCCAGCAGTGTGCCCAGGCACACAGCACACCAGGAGATGGCAGTGCCACCACACAGACTGCACAGCACGGCTGGACACAGCCTGGGAAAACCCCAACCTGCTGAGAAGAAAAAAGTCCCTGCAGTGTTCCCTTCTCCGACACACACCGTCGTGTCCTCAGATGTGCCACCAAGAAGGGATCAGCAGCCTTATCACAGCTCAAACAAAACTTTCATCCAAGAAACTTTTGCACTCTCCAGGATTATTAACCTCATCACCAGGTTGTTCCAAGTCTGTTGTTGGTACAAATGATGCNTATTAACCTCATCACCAGGTTGTTGATACAAATGATGTAAATAATGGTTTTGTATATATGTAGGATATTTTAATATAACCATCAGTTCTATCTAATGGCTTACACACCCTGATCCAAAATGTTTGAAAAATAAAAGACGTGGAAATGTCAAAAGCACAGGGAAGGATGCAGGGATATTTTGGACAAAGTACAGGCAGACCACATGGCTGAGGTATCGCTGAGGTTGTTGAATAATATTTGAGGCATTTGGTTGGATCTCTGTGAGGTGAGTCGTGAGGGTGACTGGAAAAAGCTTGAGGTAAAAGGAGATGTCTGGGGAGTTAATGTAGGCTGAATGTACATGGTGATGGTATATGGGCACGAACGAGGCTGCAGGGTCTGGCAGGAAGGGGGAGGTTGCTGGAGCTGTTAAATTTTTCTGAGGAGACTGAACACCTTCATAGCATACTGGGAGCTATCACCTTTCCTTGACGTCATTTCTCCTCTCCCTGGATCCTTGGTCCAGTAAAGAAGTGTCCCAGTAATAAAAGATGAGGGTGTATTGTGAGATGGGTGGTCTTAAAGTCAAATGCAGACCATCCTGGGAGCTCAGCTGGGAAGTGGCAATTGCTGTGGGACACAGGAAGGCTGATACATGGACAGAATAAACCCTGAAGTCAGGTGGGAGAGAAAAAAAAGAGATTGTAGTGGGAGAATAATTCTGCATAACATAAAGCCTCATGCCAAGTTATTTTTGGAAGAAACATTCCCAGGTGAGCCAAAAGCAGGAGCATAATTCACTCCGTGTTCCTCCCCAAAGACAGATAGAATCATAGAATCACAGAATGGTTTGGGTTGGAAAGGACCTTAAAGATCACCAAGTTCCAACCCCCCTGCCATGGGCAGGGACACCCATGATGAAGAGATGTGGGTTAACTTCTCCATATAGACAACTCAGTAATGTTTAACATAGCGATTTCCTCAAGAAAAGATTCAAGAATAGTCAGGTACCTGAACTAATGGTCTTCTCTTAAAAAATGGATAGAAGCAGGGTACCACCGACCTGTGTCTTAGTGACGGTGTCTTGGGAGGGGAGTGGGACATCAACTCAGGCTGCAGGATCGTGTAATGTAAATCTTTTCTTGGACGGAAAGGTCAAAACTGTACATATTCATTGGCTTCAAAACAGTATCCAGAGTAAATGTAATTATAAGACTGTGGGTTTTTTTAAAAGTCTCAAATGAAATATCCAAACTGACATAAGATAATTAAAATTTACAAACTCACAACAGCTGTAATAGTCACATTTTATAAACGTACATCATACAAATGTGTTCATATCGCTATGGTAGGCAACAAACAACACAGGAGCAAGGGTTACTTTCACAAAGAAAACTGATAAGGAGGTCAGAATAGACAAGATGACATCTTATAGAGGTCATCTGATTCATTGGGACAGGTGGGCTAAACTCCTAATTAATAAAAGACTGATCTGAATTATGTGCATATAATCTAGACAATTCTATGTTCTTCCTTCATACACACATAATCTGCCTTACTGTTCAGCTACTCAACAATTTCCCGAGGACAACAAAGGGTTTGGGGTCCTCTGGCCTTGTTTAATCTCTCTGTTCAACAGACATGGAAGAAAAAACCCAAGCAGACAACGTAACTTGTTCTTTTTTCTGTGTCACTCTTGAGACACCTTGAGATTCCTTTTAAAGGAGGTTGCTGCTCCACAGCTAGGTGCTTAGCAAGTTTCTGTGTGTGATTCCCATTGAGTTGGCTCAAAAACTATTAACAAAACATCACTAATCATTATGGTAAACTTTTGCCACCACATTAACTGTTTCAAATGAAGATTAGGAATAGAGCTCTTGAAAACTGGAGATTTTGGGAAAGACATGACAAACATGCTGGGCCTGGGAGGAACTGATGTAGTTCCTTTTTTCTTGGGTGCTATGCCTGTTGACTCACCCTAGCTCAAGATCTGGCTTTTCACAACAAAATACATTAATTTTATATGTGTAAGGAGAGAGAGAACCAGGGTTGTGGGACTGATCTGTACCAAGGGAGAAAAGCAGCTCACACTCAGGACAAAAAATTCACAGAAGGCTCTTGACACTATGGAAAGCTGTAAGGGATCCAAGCTGGCCATCTCTTAGGCAGTATGCTAAATCACAGCAAGTCATCCTGATAGAAAAACTCAGACAGAAGTTACACCATTCTGGTACACAGATGTTTTCCTTTTTGGACTGATTTTTTCAAACAGTGATAACTGAGTGACGTAGTTGACTGGACTGTTTTCTTTGGACAAAGTCCCATGTTTGTGTGTGAAGTTCAGGTATTCTTGATACTGCCATTTGCACAGTTGCTTCTTCAGTTCACTTTGAACCTATAGGAAAGGAATTTTAAAGAAAATAATCAGAAAATTAGGACTCAGTGGGTGTTGAAGGTAAAATGGGCCAAAAAAGGTCTGCCTGACTACTTAGCTCAAATGCTCCAAAATCAATAAGGATTAAGCCTTAACACATTTTAAGAAGATCTTAGATGATGTCCTGATTCACTTTTGAAAATAAACAAACATAATTTCCAAAATTCAGAGGATGATGTATAAGTTCTTGACTAGTTCCTTTGTTCATTGTTGTAGATCTGCTTCATAAATACTTCTGCCTTTTTGTATAATTTCTGTTTTTCCTCATACTGAATCTTCTATGCCTCCTTACTGTGACCTGCTGTACACTAAGGGCCCTTCTCCAGGCTTTCGGTTTCTCCAGATTTAAATCCCTCTTAAAGATCCCTTACTGACTTTGAAAGATACTGAATCAACTTGAATGCAAATTACATTTGAGAGAGGTCTTGGGGATCCTCAAAAGCATAGGCACAACTGATTTTATTGACATCTGACATACAACTAACAGGTAGAGTGACCAACCCTGGAGTTCCATGGGTCACTGTTGACCCTACTGGCACTAGGGTGAGGGAAAAGTAGGTTCTGCTGCCCTACATAAAGCAGCACACCTTGCCACTGTTCACATGAGGAGTTTGCCCCCATGGATTAATTTCTTGCTGTGTCCTGTTGCCTCTGTTCACATTCAGCTTCATCTCCACCTGCTTCTCCTGCAAGGGGGTTGGCTCTCCTGAGTGTCTACAAAGGGACTTACAATTGCCATCCTATACTAAGAAGATATGTCAAATGCTTTTAACCACATAGCTGCCATCTTCTGTAGTTGTCCGTACTGAAAATCTATGGTGGTGTTCTAAACGTGGCACCATTAGCACTTTCTTGTGTTTGGAAAAAAGCTGCTGAAAATGCACAGGATGCCCCAAAAAAAGGAAATGGAAGAAACTCACTAGGAGAAAATAAACTTAAACAAAGTAAGGACTGTTACAAGCTTTCCACTGAGACATCATCATGATAACTCTAAGACATGAAGCAGAAAAAAAGTCGCCTGACAGGAAAGTCACCAACGGTTTGCAAAGAGTCATTGCTTCAAAGCTTATTTTATGCACTTCTGTCAGAACTGTATGAATACAAATAGAGTTAACAAAGGTACCAAGGAGGAAAAAAGCATATGGGTAGTTCATGCTTTCAGGAACAGATCAAAGCACAGATGTGTTCTGGAAATAGAAAAAAAAAAATTAAAAACCAGAGAGGCACAGTTTAAAAGGTTTTGATAATCTTATGTACTTGCTACTCACCTCTGCATTTGAGAAGCAATACAGAAGAGCAACAACAAAACCCTAGGACAGAGAGGGTAGGGAGAAAAAAAGTCGGTCATGAGGATTTAAAGCATATAATCAAAGAAAGATAGCAAGTTTTATTCAAAATTTGAGTAAGACAGCAAAATCACGTATTTTCCATTGTTCATTGGAATTTAGGTGATGTGGCACTACTTGTTGGGTTTTCGTAATAGGATTAAATTCCTTAACGTATAGCAACACTATATGTATATTATTGCCTTTGTATGGAGACACTAAGGACTAATTTACTGTTTATTCTATAAACAAGTTCTTCCTCAGATAAGGTAGTAGGGACCTCTCTCTTGTCCTAGTCTATATTTACTGTAGTAAATAAACTGGGTTAGGACCTGTTCTTGTTTTACATCTTTACCTCTAAACTATCTTCTCTCACTCACAAGATGATGGCTATTGGGTTCATATTCACCCAGAACTACAGTCAGGCGCTGCTTGGGGGAGTGTTAGTCAGCCAGGAGCCAAGACATTTCACAGAATATGCAAACACAGATGAACACTGGACAGTGCTAGACTACACCTGTATGAGTAAACTGAACAAGGCACAGCCCTGAATAGTCCTGAATACATAGAGAAGACTTTGCTTGTCTGTATTGACAAAATGTCAACATGGTATGTGATAGAGCTTTGGGTTGGGCCCGCAAGTATTTTCCCAAACAGAGTCCAACCATGGTTGAGATGTAAGTATGGAAGAGGGTTCATTTCCAACACATATCAACATGGATAAGTTGTTGTAGGATACAGGGGAAAGGGGAAGGAAAAAGACCTCAGCTGTTTATTGCAGTGTACCATACCCAAGCCCTGGCCCTCTCAAATCCATGATACTGTTCTGAGCAGTGGTACAGCTAAATAAAAGAAACAAAGAGGTATTAACATGATGGATTCACTACTGCTAAATGGTAAGGACAGAACAGGTTGTTATATATTATCCTTATTTTTTCATTCCTGTTATCATCTTTATTATATGTGGAATTAATTTCAATCAGTTCAACGGAGTCTATGGACTGGCCTTCATGGTGCTCTGTCATTGTTATTCAGTAAAGGTAGATATTGTAATTTTTTTTGTGATTCTTAATATGCAGTCTGAGTCAGAACTCTGAAGTAGTGTGAGATTTCAAGTGATAAGATAAAGGAACAAACAACAGAGAGAGCTTGTGAAGGAATAAGATGGAATGTGTGTGTTGAATTTAGATGCATTATTAACACCTGCTCTAATAACCAACGTAAAACTTAAAATTCCTGGAAGTGTGGTGCTTCAGACCAAACATCTTAGGACTGATAAATATTTTGTCCAGCTTACCTGAAAAGAGCCCAAGCCCAGCTCAATATAAAGGCGAGCTTCCAGACCAGTGCTTTCTGGGAAAAATGCAAATACAATGTAGTGCACTCCGAAGAGAGGGATCAAGAGTAACGTGGATTTAGCAAGTCTCCTGGCAAACCAAGAATTAGAGAATAATGCACTGTAGAAATATGGAATTAGTGACAGCAGTTATATGTTGGAACAAATTTAGTACAGAGGACAGCTCCATAGTGGAGGAAACTACATCCAACGAAGTTATAGAAAGATTACTTTCCTCCACTCCCACCATCAACACCTGGTGAATAAAGATGAACAGATCAGCATGCAAGTTTTCTGGATTGACCTTTAAGGGTTCTTCTCCCTGCTATACGTGGAAAAACAGGGGTAGCAAACCAAGTACTCTGATCTGCTCTCCTGAGACTAATCTCAATCACCCGTAGGTATCCCCCATGTAAGGGTCTCAATTTTCAGAACTGTCAATGGAGATCTAGTCATCACTGTCCATAAGACGTAAATCAGTTGTTTAAGTAGTGGGGTGAAAGCCACTGGTGATGTCCTAGGGCATTCTGCTGGCCCTTTGGCTCCCTCCAGAAGGGCACGGGTTTATGCTGGGTCCTCTGCCACAACCTACATGTTTTAGGGTGAGTTAATAGCTCTCTAGAGTCCTCTGACTGCCTTGATGTGATCCCCATTGATTGTGAAGCGGATCATAGGGAGGACTAGATTCAGCTACCAGAACATTGACATCATATTACTGCTGAGAATTTAAAGGAAATTATCTGCTTCTTTCTCTAGGTGGCCATTTGCGTGGAAAGAACTGGAAGGAAGATGGATGCATTATACTTTCAATCTGGGTCCTTCCGGAGTTATACTACTTTATATTTTACTTTTCTTAGTGTCCCCAAAAACATCCATCCCACCCTCCACCCCTGAAGAAAAAGAGAGATGTGATATCTGGGATGAAAAGGAAAGTTTACATTGTTATTTCTTCTGTGGATTTCTCTTTCTATTAGTAAGGAGTAGAACATTTTGTGCTCCTGCACATAAAACATTTCTTATAGCAGCTAGAACAAGCTAATATCGAGAAACCTAGAAATACTTACACAAAGTGGCTTGAATGGCTCCCTCCTCCCTCTTGAGATTTCAATTTATGAACTAGAATTCTGATCACATTAATAAATATAATAAATTTAATCTGAAAAGACAAGACAAAATCTGTAAACTTACTACAAATTGGGACATATCTTCTGCTGACACAAACTAAAAATCCCCAG